>JADRCD010219104.1:0-15692 GCA_019843815.1 Montemys delectorum
AGGGTCAGTGAGAAAAGGAGGAAGGTGAAGTTATGTTTGTAATGTTCTAGAGCCAGCTTGTGCTGGCTTGTAAAAGCCCAATCATGCAATACAATATACTGCCTCAATTCTAGCATATTTGTAACTCAAAACTATAAATGGGAAGATTATTTGCTCCCAGGAATAAACACATTTTATGAATCAGGCTTTATATGTATTACACCTGATCAACTGTTCAACTTTTACCGCTGTCAATACAGCAGGCCACTTAAAGAGGTCATATCAAGAAGGGACAGATAACACACGAGGTCTGGGAATGGATACAGGACAGTTTTCCTTTGTTTTATAAATGCCTTTATTTGAAGTTTTTATTAAATGTTCATTATTTATATTATAAATGAACAGTCCATTTTGCTAGACATAAATATCATTAAAACTTTTATAAATAAAATAAGCAATAGTAAAAGAAATATTGTTTTACTTTATAAGTCTAGTACAAGTCATTTGTTTAAGAAATCAAACTGTGGACAAAGGACACAGTTGAAGGGTCAGAGAACTTAGTCCTTGGATGACAAACACAGCTTAGATCTTTGTGAACAAAAGAACACAATCTAAAATCAAAAGTAGGTTATCTCGGGAGGCAGGGTGGACTATTAGTATTCAGGATCTAGGAAAGAAAGCTACACAGCGCCCAAAGTCCAAATCCCCACGCACATTCATTTACACAAATGCTCTCACAGTCTTTGCTCAATGAACAACACTAGTAGAAAGAGGCAAGCACTTCACTTCGGGCAACAGAGCTTCAGACTCAGGGAAAATGCAGTTCTGTGAGATAGCAAGGTCAGTCACAAACCAAGTAAATGTTGGTACATCTTTCACACCACTTGAGATGCTGCCATCTCTAACCAACCTCAGAAAGGGTCAGAGTGAGGAAGTTCCCCTTGTCCCTTTTCACTCCATCTCTGTCATTTATCCCAGCTATTTGGAATCCAGGAGAGCTACCAATTCAGGTAGCACCCGACTGGGGACCTAACTGCCCTCGCTTCCTAGAGACTCTTGCAAAGGAATGTCTTATACCTAGAAGATCATGCTTGGACACTTGTTGAAAATAGGGGCTTGGTTTTGAAAATGCGTAATCACACATTGAATAAACACTTCTCATATAAAGCACTGGGCCGGATGTGGGGGTATGGTGGGAAACATGTCAGATTACTGGCATTCCACCAGGCAAGGCAAACATAGACAGTTAAGCCGACAGAAAATATCATAGGAGGCGTGATTCTAACTGGTATTTCATATTTTCCACTTTAGAAAGACTACAAGGAATAATGTCTCCAAGGAGGTGATGCTTTGGCTAAGGTGTGAATTTGGGAAGAGGCTAGCCACCTCGTTACAAAATGTATGCCTTCTGCCCTTTCATGGGGAGTTCCCCACACCTATGGAAGCCATTTAAGATAGATTTGGTGAAGGCTAGATGTCTCTACTGACTGGAAGTGTCCTCAACATAGGTTAAAAAAAAAATTGGGATCATTTGTCTGCTTGTGAGTGATTTCATGTGCTGATAAATCCTTATGGCTATTTCCTTGGGGTACAGTGGCAAACATATCAGACTGCTGGCACCCCACTCTTAGTGTGTCATTGATCCATGTGCTATGAACATTTTATCCATGAAGCAAAAGTCACAGATGGAACTATGACAAATTAAGATGTCTCAAGGTCACGTCTTCACAATTTCAAGCAATGTACAGCACATGAAAAGGGAATGTTTTTACACTTTGGATCCAAAAATATGTGGGTTCAAAGTCCTGCACCATCACTTTCTGGCATCTGGAACATGGTATTGATATTTGAATATCCCATGTGTTCAGCTGTAGCACACACTTTATAAAATAATATCAAAAATTAAATAAGGTCATGTCTCTGAAATGCCTGGCACAGACTAGAATAGTCTACTGCTCTCTCTCTCTCTCTCTCTCTCTCTCTCTCTCTCTCTCTCTCTCTCTCTCTCTCCCCTCCCTCCCTCCCTGTTTCTCTCCCTCCCTTCCCCCCCTCAGAAAAGTTTCTGGAAACGTTGCTGAATTCTGACTCACTTGAGACTATTATCACATGGGGAGAAGGAGATTGTCTTTACTTCAGTCTTTTTGGTGACTGTAAAGTTACAGTTTGCAACTCACGAATACAGCAGAGATTTCCTGATTGGACAAAAAGTGGAGAAGGTAGCTGTAGTGTTAGTAGAGACAAAGCAACAACGACAAAGCATTATTGTCTGGATACTAAATCTAACGACAAAGGCATCCTTTTCATCTTTTTCTTACTTAACGCTCTGCCCTCTGCAATTCTTTGGCCTCCCTCTCCTTCCCTCTTGCTTCTTTTAGCCCGCTTTAGCATTTCCCTAGAGCACTAGAAGTCAAGCTTTGAACTACTGACAGAGGCCCTGAATCATATTATATGTGCAGAGAAATTAATTCAACAGATCGTGTTGCCTGAGAATGGAACTCTATGTCCATGCATGAATGCTGACTATATTTCTGGAGGTCATGAGACAGCTGCATATAAATATAATTTTTTAAATAAAATCTAAGCAGATAAATAGGATAGAAGCAGCAAGTTAAGACCTTTTTGTTTTCATGTTTAATAGACTAAAAATATCAATATAATGTATTCTTTGGATAGACTTTCCTGCCTCTTTTCCCTTTTAATGGACCCAAGGAGGTAGAAGGAAGAATGCCAATAGAGTGGAATAATGCAAGTTCTAGAAAAGATAGATGTTTTTATTGTTTGATGTTGTTTTGAACTAGCCTGTGCCTCAGTTTTTTTTAAGTTGACGAAGGAGAGACCAGTGCTACTTTCTACATAACGTAGCTCCGTTGTTTTTAAGTAAGTTTTTATTAACAAGTGACAATTACTTTTTTATGATACATTTAAGATAGTGAATTATGAATGACTGAAAAATCCCCTGCAGCCTAATTGAGAACCATTATGTCTGGTAATTGCCACTGATTTCTGCAAACAGTCATTTTTCTCTGGCCTATTAACATAATTTAAATTTTTAATTGCCCTTCATAATTGTCTATTGGAGTGAACAAACAGCTCCTTTCACCTAAGGGTTTCAGAGCAGGACCAACCCCAGGAGCTCAGTCTGTCCACTTGAGAACACTAGCAGAATGTGGTGGACTGTCAAGTTGAGGTTGCAACCACCGTGATGAATAGGACTTGTTGGTAAAGACCAGCCCTGCTGCTCCAAGATGTTGTGCTATTGGATCGCTCTGCCATTGACCTTGCTTACTTGGCTATCAAGAAACCTTAGCAACAACAAAAGAGAGAGAAGACTGTCTCACTCTATACAAGGCTGGCTAAGCAGAGAGAAGCACCTAGGACTACATTTGCTCCCTGTGGGGCTCAGATTACAGTTAACCCAATGCTACTGAAAGGGTGTAAGCTTCTAGTAAAGATACATATGTGGGACATACAGGTTTAAATTACAAATGCACTTATGACCAGTTTTTGAATTGGATAAGGTCAGATAAAAATCAGACAAAATACAAGAAAACTATTATAGACACTGAACTTTCCCATAATGCTATCAATAATACATATATATTTACAGACCAATACATACGTTAAGTGTATATATAAATATGCTTCATAATATGTTTTCTCACATGACTTAATATTCTTCTAAAATATTATTTTTAACATCTGACTCTGTGTGTGGATTCACCACTGGTTATTTAGCCATTTCATTCCTGTTTGAGATTTCATTTTTTAAAATTATTACCATTATAAAAAAAGTGAGTGGGCCACCTTGCATACTTCATCAAGGGACTCATAACTTAAGAAAGAAAACATCTTAAAGGCTGAGGGATAGAAAAGCATGTGCTGAATCTTAGTCTCCTGGAGGGCTGATGAGCTTATATACTCACCGGGATAGGACAGAGATGGCTTTCTCAAATTTCTCCAGCATTCATTCAAATGTTGTCTAGTTGTATAAGTATCTGTTTGCTTTTGAAAGTTGCACTTATTTGACAGTGCAGAGATTGATCGTTGTGATTATTATTGTGTTACTGAGTGGGCATTTGTGACATGGACACCCATTCCACTCTCAATTTGGTGTTTTGTTGTTTTTTTTTTTTTTAAATTTTCTTTACTGAGGGCTACATCTTTTTGTTATTGACCGAGGTGATAGCTGTTGAAGTCTTTTTGCTTTGGGAATTCTCTAGAGATTGCTCTATCTGGAAGCCAAGCAAAGGCTTCCTGGGCTAGAAAAGAAGGGGCTGTTTTGGTTTGCTTTGCTTGTGGTTGGTTTGTTTCCTGCTACCTTCTTGCTCTCACACAGCCACAATAGGTGGGAGGGATTGCTCATCCCTCCAAGCAGCAGCATATGGAGCCATAATCACACAGTTCCCCAGGGCCTGTGTCACTGTCTTCCGCTTCCCAGGGTCCCTTGATTCTCATCTTGGTTGACGTCAAGGAGACCCAGGGAAAACCTTTTGGGAACCCCAACCTAGCTTCATATTGAGACAAATAGAAAATTCCCAGAAGAAACTGGGAATTAAGTCCTATTGTGCAATCACACTTAAATCACAAACAAGTTTTTGTATACATTTATAACATCTGACATGAAGCGATGTCTAATCGATATATGGATGGGAAAATCCGAGTTTTTAGTACAATAGGAACTACCCAGATGGTCAGCTGTTCCAGTAGAAATATCTAATTATGTGACTCAAATCTATTTCCAAAACTGGGAGCCCTAGGGGCCAAATAAATACCTCTAAAACAAATGTTCTACTTGAGATATTGATGGGATTTGCTGCAGGCAGCTAAGCTGCTGATGCAGGTGAGAACCCAAAACTGAGGTATTTGTTGTCTCTGGAAAACTGCCAGTACTATTTGTATAAATTTGTTCAAAGCAGCTATGATCCTTTATAACTTTTGGGACAAGTTCAACAGGGACATCAAGGATGGATGCTAAACTAATTCCTGCATGGAAGCTTCCAGTGCCCAGGTCTACTTGTGATGCCATGGGAAACATCTATTACCAAATAGCATCAGTTATCATTACTGACACACTTCATGCTTTCAAACTGTAACTAACTATAACTATCACATTACTCTTATTTCCTTCATGTCCCTCAAGAAACTCCATTGATAGCACATGTTTCTGTGGCTCCACTATAGCTAGGTCTCTGTGTACTTTGCATATTCAATTCATGCTCAGGCTTTTGGGATTTTTTTTGTTTTGTTCTGTTTTGTTTTGTTTTGTTTTAGAACAACTACAAAATTTGCTTTCATCACTTAGCTGAGTAGAAACAGGATTATGTAAATTTAAAGTAAAATTGTGAGTCAGGATTGTAATTTGAATTTGTTTCTAATCTATGGGGACTTCTTTGAGGCACAATGGTTTCCAGAATATATAGACTCTTCATGAAAGAGATTATAAAATCTGGGTTCAGAAACTCATTTAAACTTGGGGTAATCCACTTTCCAGCTTAAGAGTATTGTTTTGAGTTAAATTAGTGTAAAGAAACATATATCTGTGTAATGATCAATTGGTATAGGGATATAGTACATACTTGATAAGTATTTATAAAAATTATTGTTATTACTAAAACTATGCAAAAAAATGATCATCTCAAGACAGCCATTGGTTGGCTCTCCCGAGCTTCTTTCTCAACAATATCCTTGTGCCTGGTTGATTCCTAAGGGCTGGGTTTCTGTAAGGAGAAAATAAAATAAGAGATAACTTAAAAGATGCCAGATGAATCTTTGCCCCGAAGCCAACTGTTCATTCAGCTCACTCAACTAACAAATAATTTCAATGGTGATTTATTGTTTTCCTGGGTGGAATTTTCCTTCATACATTCATAATTAAAGAGCGTGTAGAACAGCAAATCGGTGAACCTGTCATATAACATTTGTTAGCATTGAAAACCCGGGCAGCCCAGCTTTTAGCAAAGAAAAATGAAGACCTGGGATAGACCATGAGATATAGATTTTTTTAAAAAAACTGGCTTTTATTTTAGAAATGAAAGACTGTGGGATAGGAGTGTGTATGTGTACAGAATTGAGACTACAGTGTAAAATGAGTGTAATACCATGTCTTCCAGAGTGATGGCCTAATTTCCATTGATATTGGAAATGCACTCATTAGCAACGAACTCATGCAGTGTTTCTAGATTCTCTTAGAAAAAAGAAATAGCTGCTTTTCCCTTTCTGCTCTTTTTCTTTTTCTTTTCAGTGACAGAAAAGTTCTTCCGAGGTTGGGGGTGGGGGGAGGACGACTCAATTCATCTACCTAATTCATAAGGTGACTTTATTTAAAGTAAATCCAATAAATGCTTTGCCCATGAAGAAGAACAAACCAACAGTGTCGTGTCGGTAGGTAAACATTGTATTATGAAGATCTGACCGCTGAGAAAGAAAGGGTTAAATAAATGTGGCAGATCCCTCAAAGCTAAAACAGGAGAAGTTGGACTCCCCAACTTCAGGGCCAAACCATCAAATGCCTTTGGAATTCCAAAGTGTCTGAAGTGACACAGGACAATACTGACTCTACAAAAAAGAAAAAAAAAATGTGAACAAAAAAATGAAAGAAGAGTGTTTGCATTCTTCTCATACGTAGGAACCAAATGTCACCCTTGGGCAAATGCTACAGGCACAAGCAGGAAACTTATGGACTCTGATTGCCAGGTTCATCCTAGAACGTCTGAATCCTTCTCCTCTCCATCCCCCCTCATGTTAACTGATGAGCACCTGATGAATCAGCCTAACTACACAGAAGCCTCATTAAGCCTTCTAGCAGTGCCTCGTCTCACGAGAGAATAGAGTTCGGAAGGAGACAGAGAGTAACAACAGATACAATCATGAAGAAGAAACACACCGGAATAGAAGAAACATCAATAAAAATATACCATGCACCATTAAGGACAACCTCAAGATAAGATGCTCAGTATGGCAGAAAGATCACAAATGAATTAATGTCAAGAAAAGAAAGTTGAGTCTATCAGAGTCTTGTCAGGCTGGGTTGAAAATCACTGCTGCCTAGGGAACTGCCAAGTGGTCCCAATCCTCCATTTGAAGGGTAATTGTGCCCGTGACGAAATGCTGACAGAGACCTGGTGACATTGCTTTGCTTTGCATAAAGCAATTCGTTAGAGCAACCATACACAAACTGAGGTTGTCCGTTTGTTGGAAGGGCAGTTTACCTTAACTTAAAAGCCATCATTCTTATCTCTTTGTGTTTGTGTTTATGCTGCGTGGTTGCTGTGTGTGACATCTGGACATGTTCACATGTCTGAGTACAGGTACATGCATGGGCACCCTAGCAGGAGTATGGAGGCCAGCAGACACCTCAGGTGTTGGTCTGCATTTCCTCCATGGATCAGTAGACCTCACTTGGAAAGGACTAAACTAAAGAAACGACTCACGTGCAGAAAAGCTCTGCTATACCTTCACGTACTCGAGGAGCATTCTGCATTTCCCAGCCTATTCTAGAATACCGTTAAATATATACTGCATGGCATATAACTCAGATTCTAACAGTAATCTTATTTTGGAAGTGATTTTGTTAGTGCCCAGTACCCTGACCCCACAGATCCATCTGGTGTTAGCCTCTAACCTGTCCTGTCTGGATAACTGGTGCATGGTGGATGCTTCTCCAGTGTGCGTGTGCGTGTGCGTGTGCGTGTGCGTGTGCGTGTGCGTGTGCGTGTGTGTGTGTGTGTGTGTGTGTGTGTGTGTGTATGGATGGTGGTCTTCGGTGGTGTCTTTTCACAAATAATGAAACAAAATCAGACCATGGCCTAATCTGAGGGGCTTTCAAACCCAATGAAAATCGCAATTAGCACAAAGTACATAGAAGCCTTTCCTCCTACACTCTTCAGAAGATATTGCACTTGTTTACATATTAATTTGAGCCTATACCAAGGGGCATCACAGAGCATCAAACTGTGTTTCATATAGTAGGCCTTTACCGAGAGTCCATTTCTAAGGAGCTGTTCTGGGAGCCTGGCGCCACCACAGCAATTAAGTTGCATGTTGCTATTTCGGGACAGCCTATATTCACCCGGCTGTATTTCTTTCTTAGAAAGTCCCATTTAGCCAGGGCCCATTTCATTGTGTATTCTTAACATTTATGGGGGGTAGGGCATGAGATAAAAGTTTGCTAAACATTCAGGGCCTGATTTATTGCAACGCATAAAGATTATAGGTAGTTGGCAGGAAGGGAGAGGCTGGGGGAAACCTGTGAGCAGGTTGCTTCTCATAATACCAATAGACACAGATGCTGCCCCTCTGCTGTACTCCTTCCTGAGTATCAGCACATTGATGACAAAGGACTGTCCAGGACTCATTACAATGGTTAGGGACTGTCACCCAATTGTTCTAAAACTCTCAACTGTAGGTCCTGACCCCCTAGGCAGACGCTTGAAATTACTTCCTGTATCTTATCAATTTTCAATGTTTTGGGATATGGTGTTTGTTTTGTGTGGCTTTGCCTCAAGTTTGGACTCAAACAGTGATAGGCAAAACCAAACAGGACCATTCACTGGTGAGAATCTCTGTCAGCCGAGAGCATCCTTCTCAGTGAGAGTCTACACTGAAGTGCATATTTCCTTCTCACATGCCCAGCTTCGATTTCTTGTTCTCTAGGTGGCTTAGTTATGACTGATAATTCAACAATGGCATTTTAGGCATTCTGATGGGGGTGGGGGGAAGGTAGTATAAATGTAAATGCAAAAGATACAGTTCGGGCCGCCGTCTTTGAAATTGTTGCTGTGCAAAGAGCTCAACACTGTTTTATTTAAACAAGGTCGGCTTCGACCTTGATTGACTTGCAGTAAATTGCCTGGTACAAGAGGCAAAAGGAAGTGGAGAGAAAAATGGCAATCAGCACCAAATGTTTCACATATTGATTGACAAGCACCAGAGATGTGCTAGAGTAAGATAAATTGGCCAACAGGGCCCATCTTGACAGCTCCCGAGACGGGAAAATTGTTCTTGTTAATTTGCTACGGGAACCTTGTCATTCGTTGAGTGTCTCCTAATTGTGTAAACAAAGTTCAGATTCCTCGGCAGCCCCGATCTGTTATTGGGTTTGGTAATTTTGGGTCTGAATCTACCAAGCTGCGTTTGTAAATGGTGTTTGAATTGGGAGAAAGAGGAAAGCTATGCACCTGCTTTAAGCCGGCGTTTTTGACTAAAATAAAACAAATTGCTTGGCATACCTTTCCGATTTAACAATAGATTTCAAACAAACCCCTTGTGCATGGGCTCTTCTTCTGTCTGTGACCCATGATTCTCTCTGGCATCCTCTGTCCAGTTGGCTTTCTTCGGCCCCCAGGTTGGAGTTTGGGCTTTTTTCACGAATGCAAATTTCATTTTTTGTGGGTTTAGTGATCACCAGAAAAAAAAAAAAAACACAAAAACGTTCATGGGTTCTTCGTCTTATTGCTACTCCTTCCCTGTTTCTTTCTCTCTAATCTCCTGAGCATTTCGCTCACATGTCCTTCTGTCTTGTGCTTGCTTCTTTCTGTCCATCTGACTCTCTGCGTACCCATCCTGACTAAGAGTTATCCTTGACGCTCTCTTCCTGAAACCACTGTGATCTGAGCCAGAAAGGAGGGCTTTGCCAGAAGCTGTGCCAACGTTCTAGACGTACGTCCACGTCCAACTTTCCTTTATAATTCTTTCAGTTTGGAGGAAAATCCATTTTTATTTCTGTTACAATTTTGTAGGAAGGGTTTTCTTTTTTCCTTAAATTTTCCCATGTATAAAACCTCACCATTGTTGGTTTCTTTCTTTCTCTTCTCACACTCTAGGATTTTATCAACTAGTCCAGAAATAATATTTGTTGTTATTGAAATGGTTTGGTGACAAATAATTCTAAGACCTGTTCTTCATTACCTTCATCAATGCCATACTGAATCACTTTTTTTTTTTTTTGTCTTAGAAGATACCTGGATTAAAAAAAAATGTTCAGGGTACCCCTAATACATTGTACAGTTCTCTTTAGCTTAGTTCAGGTTCAGACAGGTTCTAGGAATGATAAAGGGAGGCCAGCACATAAAATAAGATAAGGAAATAACCCAGCCTGAAGCTCAACTTGGGAATATGTTCTCTACTGAATGTATTGCTATTAGACTGACTGATAGACAGCTGGGAGGACAATATTATTCAAATTACATTCCTAGCCGAAGATGATGTTTAATAAACATTCTCTTTATTCGCCTCATTTTGTCTTCAAAACAGTACTAGAAGATATACAGAGGTTGAGAACCCCTCATCCGAACTGTTCCAAAATCCAAACTTCTTTCATACCAACATGTGCTATGAGTCCAATGGCTCAGCAGATTCAAACTTGGTTCCATGGAAAACAATTAAAACACCACTGTACCTTCAAGCTATATGCTTAAGGTATATTTAAAATATAAATAAATTATATACTTAGATGTGGGGCCGAATCCCCAGCTATTTACTTATACATATGCAAATATTCCAAAACCCAAAGCTTTAGAACTCTGAAACACTTCCTATTGGCTAAGGATCCTTAATCTCCTCTGGGGTTCTATTTTTCTCCATTTTAGAGGTACCAAAAATTCAGCTTACCTTACTGGATGGAGGCAGGGAGAGGGCTCTGGGAAGCTCATCTGGACTATCTCTCTAGTACTAGCCTTCCAACTTAACACCTTCCTACCCACTGATGGCATCTGAGACCTCCATCCACTCCAATATTCTCACCCCTGTGTACCAGCAGTATCTGATTCTAAACCATATGCTCTCTCCCCTCATCCACTTCTTTCCCAAGCAGAGCTGCATGCTCCGTGTATGACATTAGAAATGGATTGTTTTTCATTGCAGTTACAAGGTTACCAGGAGAGCTACACATTTGCCTATCTCTCTCTCCCACTGAAGGACTGCATTTGATATGGCCTTCCCTTGCTTCTGTCTGACATGGGCAGCCCTTGGTGAATACTGGTGAGATGAGCTGGCAATGTTAGTGTGGCAGTATGCCTACCCTCAAGATAGAGGCTTAGAAGACCTGTTAGAAGTGTTCCATGCAGCATCCCCTAGCTGAGCTTTTCTCCATCTGTGTGTAACCACACTGACTGGCAAAATCACCTGACTTAGAAATTATCCTGAGTCAGAAAAGAGAGGGTAGGAGAATCACTGGCCTGTCAGCAGCACACAGATTGCCAGAAAATGTATGTGCTCGGTACGTTCTTGAGTGTCATTTTCAGAACAGTCCTGTGCTGTTTATGTGTGCCAAGAATCTTAAAACGTGGAGAAAGAATGAAGCTACAGAAAGAAAAAAAAAAAAGCTCCAAATAACATCAAAATGTTAAATACATGAGAGTTTGGGGTCTGTGACTAACAAATTAGCCCAGGGCAGGCATAAGAGTTGTGTTTCAAAAGTGAAGGGTCAGCCACCATCATCGACAGCCATACCACCCTGAACTCTCCTGACCTAGGTTCTCAGGTTCAGCAGGGACCATTTATCTATCTGAGAGAAAGCCTTCTTTGGCTCCTCCTTGAGTGGTATCCTTCTGTTTTATGTGAATGCATTTTGGTTTCTCTGTCTCCTGCAGAACAAGACTGTGCAGATTAAAATCCATAAGGTCACCGTCTGAATTGTGCCTGTTCTACAGGATGGCGAGGGAAGGGCATCAGAGGATCTTACTTTCAGACTAACACACAGATGTTCTCCTATACAGTTCTTAGCTGCACATGGCTTTCCTCTCTAGCATCTTCATCTAACACTTATTTGAATGTTTCTCTGCACAAGGGGCCCACTCCTGCACAAGAATGCAAGTCTTATTTGCATACCAGTTAAATCCTTGGCCCCTATGGTATCCTCTGCAAATCAACAAACTAAATATTCTTTCTCTCTCCATATCTCTACCTCTGTCTCTATCTGTCTCTCTTTTTCTGTGTCTGTCTGTCTGTCTGCCCCCCCCTCTCTCTCTCTCACACACACACACACACACACACACACACACACACACACAATCAAAGACATTAGAATAAACATAGAAGAAAACCCTATTTTAGTCTAAAATAAGCATCAAATGAGACTCCCAGCCTTCCACTGGGTGGACTCTGCTCCGCAGAGTCTGAACCATTGCAACAGGCAAGGGACTTGTCTACTGCGCCTGTGGTAACAGCAGCCTGTCCTGCAGGCTTTCCTCCACACTTACTGCACAGCAGCGCTGCTTGAAGCTCTAGCTTTGGATGTTTGCTGAGACCTTGGCACGCCAAGTGTAAACTCTTTCCGATATTACTGACATAAGGGCTTTCAGAAAGTTGAGTCTCTCAGGTGAGGGACTTGGGAGCATGCTAAACATCCTACTATTTCCACCCCATTCCTATCCACCTACTGTGTAGGACAACCTGATGCTGGAGAAGATGAAGTGTTGCCAAGACTGCATCCTGAGAGCCATTGTGTATTTTCTTCATCGCTGTAACAATTTGCCACAAATGTAGTGTCTTGTATTCAGTTAGTAGCAAATGTGTCATAGTTCTGGAGGCTGAGACCTTATAAGAACTAAAGTCAAGGCTTAGTCAGGACTGAATCCCTTACTGAGGTTTTTTAAGCTACTACAGACTCCTGACTCCTTCCTCCTGTCACTTCAACCTGCTTGGCTCTGTGCTCATACCTTCCTGAATTCTGACTTCCTTGCCTGCTTCTCATTTCCATGTATCGAAATCTTTAACTCAATTGCAGATACAAATTCTCTGTTACCATATAAGGTTGCTCATATAGATAGAGGAAAGCCATGCCTTTGCTTCTATGATACTAGCTTCTGATTCTTTTTCTTTTTCTACACAATAAACATAGAGATCGCATCACCTCTAGTCATGTAATATATAGACATTTCTCCTTACCTATGACTAATCAGTGCCCCAGCAAACTCAAGTTGGTAGCCAGTGCATCAATTCAATTCTGAAACTACCTACTTAGAGGAAGCATCAGGCCTCGATTCTACAAGGCTTCTCCTCAACTCAGCTGCCTAGGCTTCCCCTCACCTCAGATACCCCAGTACAGGTCCCTAGCTGTGACCTGAACTTTCAACTAACTAACCAGCTATTAACCAAGGGCCATTGTTCTGAGCTGGGTGGAGGGAAGAAACACTCCACTGTGTAATATGCACTGTAGAAGGCTTCAGGAACATAAAGAGGATAAAGGGATCCACTAAAGGAGGTGACTCCAGTAGGGTTGGGTCTGAAATCTGTACTAGAATGTGGGGAAGAGAGGGAAAATGAAGTCTGTCCCTTCAGGAACCAAAATTTAAACTTAGACATGCTTTCTTTCTATCCACACTCCACCCAGAAAAGATCCAGCCCAGCTCCTAATAATAAGCAAAGTAATAAAAACAAACCCAGAATTTTGGCAGTTTCCTAGCTTTTGCTCTGGAAATTCAGGGCTGGAAGGCTACATGTTGCTTTAAGATAGGCTCCCTTCCCAAACCCTTGGATTATGAGGACTGGACCATCAGCTGTTGTCTGAGAAAAGACTTCAGTGGATTTCTATTTTCCTCCAAATTAGTTTGCAAGGGGTAATAGTTTGCAATTAGTTTAGTAGTGGTTCTGACGAGATAAGGTACAGGGTTTGTGAGACATAGTTAAGATTGAGTTGCCATAGAAAATGCAAAATAATTACAACTTTGGATTTTCTCATGTTCAGTCAGGAATATGAAGTCATTCCGACTAGGTCCTGTCATGCTTGGGGTGCCTGGAGTACAAAGTATTGCCCCATGCCAGGAGATAGATTCTCTCTGCAATTCAGTAAAAGAGACTAGCCTTGAAACGTGCTTACAAGGGAATGTGACAGCTTTGGTGGAGATTTCCTGGCTTTGAAACTGTTAACTGGAGTGAGTGGAAGCTTAGCTAGGCTGTTGATCACTGCTGCATCTACTGGGTGAGGGTGGAGGGAAGACACTTCAAGAGAGATGTGCACAGAGTGAGGGTGGATGGATTGTGCCCCACAAGAGACAGTCAGTTTTATCTTAGTTTGTCACCTGACTCACGAATTTGGAATTCTGCTATTAAAAATGTTATCTTTGATGAGAAGCTAAAATTAATATATTGCATAGTCATCATATAGTTATAAAATGCATAAGGAGTGAATTTTATGTACATAGATATAAGAATTAAATTGCATGTGTAAATATAAGAAATAAATTATGTTCACAGATGATAGATACATAAAAATTTATCCTAATTACCTAGGATTTTAAACAAGATTATCATAGAAATACTGAATAGAAAACCTACTATTTCCCACTCTAGATGTCCTTTGCCTTCCTGTCTTAAGATGCATATTTTTTTTTAAATTTGACACATGTATATATGTTTGTTTGTTTGTATTATGTGTGTCTGTGGACATACATGTACCGTGGAGCTCAGAGGACAGCTTTTGGAAGCCAGGTCTCTCCTTTTACCATATTGGTCCAAGGGATGGAACTCAGGCCACCAGGCTTATGATGTAAGCACCTTTACTAAGCACAAAATACAGGGTTTAAAGGCTTCCAGTATGAACCTTTGGCATTCTAGTGTTGAGGCTAGTTGGGTACGCTTTGGGCCATGAAAACCACAAGTAGTCAGAAGCTCTAGTTTTGATGAAAGACATTTCTGCTTTGATGGGAAACAACATCAACCAAATAAGTCCTGTGGTCAAGACTGGGCTGTGTCTCTGCTCAGGACAGTCAAGGACTCCACAGGTCAAGATTTGGGAAGGAACTGAAGAGAAAAAAATGGAAATAGACTTAGCTGTTCTAGCATCCTTTTTATGTCTCTCCCATGAAAGCAGCCAAAGCCTCGTTGTCTCCTTCAGAAATGTTGGCGTTATAGCAACGGATGCCATTTTAATTGACCTTATGATTTTTGAAGGCTTAAGGAGGACGCTAATATTAGCTGTTTATTGCCTGTATCTATGCTACACATGGAATTTCTCCACTCCATAACTCTCATGCCCCTATTACCACAGCTTTGATAAACTTAATAGAGAACCGTCAGCAGGGGATGCTTGAAATGATATTTAAATTAATTGAGAAAGGCTTCCAATTAAGCTATTGGAAAATATATACATATATTTGGTAAAAAAAAAAAATATGGCTCGTTGGCTTGTTTTCAAGTTTTGTAGGGTGTGGGGAGTTTAAACTGCTCAAGTCAAAAGTGGAACTAATAAAAGTACAATTGAACTTAATCTATTATATCAAGATTTACAGTAACAAATGACGGCTCTTCCGCTATGAAGACATCATTAAGCATATGCCAAGCAATTGGCGCATGACTATAATAGGTTCATGAAGGAAGGGCTTTTTTCTAATCATGTTCTGTGGTGTTTTTCCCAAGACGCCAGCAGCTTTTATAAAATGATGGTTATATCTCCTCATTATAGAATCTAATCTCCCCAAAAGACATTCAGCAGCTGCAAAACGCTAGCATCTTTTAGTTGTAAATTGTTTTTTATTATTTATCCCTATTTAACTAAAGAAGAAAAGGCTATCAGATGATTTAACAAGATGAGAATTTAGTGGGTTTAATGTTTGACAGCACCCAATTGTTAGCCCTGGCACTGATCTCTTTAGATCTGGGCTTAATAGTCATTGATGGGTTGTTTTTTGTTTGTTTGTTTGTTTCGGGTTTTTTTTGTTTGTTTTTTGTTTTTTGTTTTGTTTTGTTTTGGTTTGGTTTGGTTTGGTTTGGTTTGG
>JADRCD010219104.1:16092-31677 GCA_019843815.1 Montemys delectorum
CATGAAGAAGCCAGGTACAGCAGTAGCAATGCCTTAAACTCCTGCCCCCACCGCTCACATGCTAGGAGGTGGCGACTGGGATTCCTGTAGCTCACTGGCCTGACAGCCTAGGCAACTGGAGAGCTCCTAGTTCATGGAGAGGGCCTATCTGGACAAAGTAGCATAGCGAAAAAGACACACAATCAAGGTGATCTCTGACCTTTCTGTATGTGAGCCACATGGACACACAGCACAGCCATCCACACAGGTGCACGTACATCACACGTACTACAAAAAGAAAGGAAGGAAATGATTGTGAGATTTTGGTGCGGAATCTAAAAAAGAAAATAGCACTAATGAGTTTCCCATCACCCCATTGGTAGAACTCCAGGGGGACAGCCAAGCAATTTGAATAAATAAGGTCCCACAATCCTTTGGGAGCTTCCTGGGTGAAGCATCCATTTTAATGGAAACTCCCCTTGAGGAGATTTTCACTCATACTTTTAAGGAGATGGCTGCAATGTGACTTTGTGGGGATATCTCCTGTGTGTCAGTTGTAAGGCAAATGTTTGCATTTCCCTACAGGACTCGGCATGTTTTTTCTGCAAAGGTTTAAGCACTTTCCATGCCATTCATATTGCGTGTCTCTCTAGAACGGCAGGCCACTCAACACGAACAAAACTAGCTTTTCATTCTACGCGTTATTTTCTTTTCACTTGCTCTGTATAGATTAAAACTGTTTATTTGTGGCTGTTTCCTCTCCGAGCTTTAGAATTTTGACTTTTAGACAGAAACACTTCCTCTGGTTTTGTAATAAAATAACTGCGGCAAGATTCGAGTAGTAAAAATAAGGTATTAATCTTTATATAAATAGCTGTTTCCCTATCACGAGAACTACTGGGAACATAGTACTGTGCGTCTACATTTCTACTTATTCAATAATTGTACCATTATGCTGTTTACCATCCCATTTGTATTATTTATATGTCAGGCAAAGGGTATGAATGCTAAAAAATAATTTCCCATCACCTATCCTCCATTTCTTTTTCTTTTAAATGCCCCGCAGACACAGCTCTCCTATAAATAATAATAAAAAGGTGCTGTATTAATATTTCAGCAAAGATTCCCATCTATTCATGCACACTCACAAATACATGTTCTTTAATATCTACACACACCCCTCCCTACAAATTAACTCTGCCTGGGGCTTGCAAGAAAATCAGGTCAAGTTAAAGGAGAAATCAGAGAAGAGGACCAAAATTAATTTACTACTCCATACCACATGTGAATATGAGTTTGCTGGGGAAATGGCTTGTGTTCAGAGTTATTCGCTTGTGTTTGGTGAGAGCCACTAACTGTGGGGCATGAACACTGTCGCACCTAGATAGAAATGAAAGTTCAACTCTCTCAAGCTTATATTTTCTTATATTTCTTTAAGTCAGCCTGGTTGAGTCTGTTCTATAAGAGCCAGAAGCCCTTTTACTTGGTACATGCTCCCTAGAGGATGATTTGTGCATGTGCATACATGCGTGCGTGCGTGCATGTATGTGTGTGATAAGATAAGAGTGGTCAGGCAGCAATTACTATCATTTCCCAATGTTTAGAGTACTTTTCCATGGAGTTGGGTCTGAAGCAAGCATGAGACAGTTATAGAAACTAAGGAGGAATTAACCTCTTCAGCTGTGTTTATTGATGAGTAGTCTTTGGCTCCCTTTCTCACACCCATGTTCATCCATCAGCAGAATGTATTGATTTTACCTTCAAAATGTATCCATATTCTGACCCTTGTCACGTCTGTCATCCTCACCATCACTGTCACCCCAGACCACACCCCAGTCATCCCTGGATTGCTGCAGTCAACCTCCCTCTGGCCTCTTCTCAACCCAAGTAACCATGGTGACCTTTCTGAACTGTACATCAAACCATGCCACTCCTGCTTCAGAACGGTCTAGCAACCTCCCAGCCTAAAACCTTAAGACCTCACACTGGCTTCTGCAACCTCCCTCTCCTCATTCCTCATTCAGTTCCAGCCTTGCTGGTCCGCTTGCTCTTCCTGGAACACAAGTTTGTAGCCATTCCAGAACCTGTGCTGCAGGTCTATCTAAAATATGCTTTCAAAACTGACTGCCCCCCACAAGGTGCAAGCATCTCAACTAGGAGTTCTTCTTGAAGGCCTGGAATTAGGTAGTATGACCTCGTGACCCTGTCTGCATTTTCTCTACTTCTTACCTCTATTTTCTCCTTAAACCTCATAAACTCACAAGCATGCTGTCTGTATATCCATAAATAGCCTTTTGATTTTTAACATAATAATTACGTAAGTATAACCATTATCCTACATATATTTTTATAACTTTTATCATGTTTTTCTTTGCCAACTTCATACATGTAAACAATGAGTTCTGGTGATTCTCGTCAACTCCATCATTTGCTATATCCTGCCTGCCCCCATCAGTCCCCCTTTTCCTTACAAGTCTCTTTCTCACATTCGGGTGATTTTGTTTTACGTTGTTACACATTGAGTCTAGCTAGAGCCTTCTGTGGGCCTGTAGGTTTCCAGATATCCTTGGGAGACTGGGGAGCTCAGAAAAACGACACAACTGAAGTCAATGACTACCCTCACTCTAAACACACCAGTATTTGAAACCTTAATCAGTGGATAGAGCATGGCCACATGAGGCTGTCCTCAATCCATGACTGAATGATGACACACAGTCTCGTGTAGGCTCAATGCTAATCACCATTGCTTCTGAGAGCTCACAACTGCCATGGTTGTCCAGCCCAGAAGATAGAATCCCACAGACTCTCACCCTATCTTCTGGCTCTTGCACCCTTTATGTTGATCACTGATGTGTTTTGTTTCCCTTTTATTCTTTGAGAATTTCATACATGCATATGTGCTTTGATGAACAAAAATCACGCCCATTGCCTTCCCTCTAGTTCTTACCTTACCTCTCCATCAGAATCTCTCCTTTTAAAAACTCACTGGGTCCTTATGCATAAGGGTGCAGGACCCCTACTAGAACCTGTGTAGCTCTCAGGGGCCATATTCATGAAGAAAACTGATTCTCCCCTTCCCATCAGCAATCATTCACCCACAACACTTCAGCTATTGGTGAAACATCGTGACCCCCTTCCCTCATCTAAGCTAGGGCTTTCTCTGATTTGATCTTGCACAGGCTTCATGCATGCAGTCGTAGCTGCTATGGCTTCATGTATGTGACTTCCCTATTGTATCCAGATGTAAGAGACAGCTGTAGTGAGACAGAGTTGTCTGGACATGACACAGATCTTACTTTGTTTCTGTTTGCAATGTCCCCTGAGCCTTAAAAGCAGTATTAAAGGCTGAACGCTAAACTGGTATTTATTCTCAGCACTTTGTGTGGCTGTGGGCATTCACTACAGTTCCTTGCAAAGAGGGGCTATACTGCTTAAGACTGAACATGGCTGTTTTTTTTTTAAGTTTTATTGCATTATGGTGAGAAAAGTTACATGATTTCAATTTATCTGAATTTGTTAACATTTAAAAACATATTTTAAGCAAATAGAATTAAATCACATTCTTGATTCACTTTTGTACTCCAACTCCTGCCAGAGACCCCCTTCAATACCTACAATATCATTTTGTCATATTCTTTAAAATTTATAAAATATTATAACAATAAAAATGAGTATTGTAACAGTTGTTTGACATAAAACAACAATCAATTTAACAGTCTTGTGTAGATGCTACAGCAATACTGAAAAATACATGTTTTTCTCAATATAAATTTTAACTAATTCCAAATATATTAACTGTATATTTCAAAATAATACATCACTACTAGCATTTTCTTAAATTAACATAAATATATAAAATCTTTTGTTTGTTTTGTATTTAGTAGACCTTAAAATCTTGGCTCTTATTGTGGTACAAGCCCAAAATAAGAACAATTTTTAGACATTGGATTTCATTGTAATAAGGCTATACTTCAATGACCCTCACATCACCAAAGGATTTTACCTCCATCATAGCTAAGCTGAGAGTTGACAGTTCTGCTGTGACAAGAAATGAATTGTAGGCACAATTTTTGGATAGACTTGAGTGAGTGACTTTGTTTTCAGCCCACAGACAACAGGTTACATTCATTTAAGAAACGGTATGTGTATTAAGATGGTCTATCCATAAAGTCATTTATCACCTGTTTCAATGAACAATGGTTCTGCTTGGAGGATAGCACAGACATTAGGTGTGGGTAAGAATCTGGTTCATTGGCTGTGATAATTTGGAAAAGCATTCATCTCAGAGAAAGAGTAACTTATAAAGTCCTCTTCTTCAAACTTGATACAAGAGTTACAAACGTCAAGCAAAGCGTTCAGTCTCACTCCTTGTTATTCTCTTACAGGCCCCCTCCCAAGTTAATTGTCTACATTTCTTTTGGGTATATAAATACTTTTGAAATATGTAAGCTGTTCTGAAAACCATAGTATAGTGTAAAAACATGAAATAAACAATACTACTAATAGAAAGGCTGAGATAGGAGAAGCAAGATTTCAAGACCATTATGCTGTACACAACAAGACACTGTCATGAACAAACAAGTGGAAAGTGTATATGTATTGTACAATAATTGGACCTATTTCTCCAATTACCAAATTAGAGAGAGTATTGGATGACAATAAACAAATTTCTAATTCCTCATATTTTTTAATTTCAATCGATTAGGATATGTTGTAATATTAATTTTCATAAAGATATTAAGAAAGATAATTGTTACTTCCTGTTGTTTTTGTTGTAAGAAGTGGAATTAGGTTTTGTGGATTTGTTGAAAGATTATTTTCTTGCTTCTTCTAGGGTGTAGTTTTGCTCCTTATGTTGATGTTTTCCATCTATTATCCTTTGTAGGGCTGGATTTGTGGAAAGACATTGTATAAATTTTGTTTTGTCATGGAATATCCTGTTTTCTCCATCTATGGTAATTGAGAGTTTTGCTGGGTATAGTAGCCTGGGCTGGTATTTGTGTTCTTGTAGGGTCTATATGACATCTGCGCAGGATCTTCTACGTTTCAGAGTTTCTAGTGAGAAGTCTCGTGTAATTCTGATAGGCCTGCCTTTACATGTTACTTAACCTTTTTCCCTTACTGCTTTTAAAATTCTTTCTTTGTTTAGTGCATTTGGTGTTTTGATTATTATGTGACAGGAGGAATTTCTTTTCTAGTCCAGTCTATTTGGAATTCTGTAGGCTTCTTGTATGTTCATGGGCATCTCTTTCTTTAGGTTAGGGACGTTTTCTTCTATAATTTTGTTGAAGATATTTACTGGTCCCTTACCTTGGGAGTCTTCACTCTCTTCTATACCTATTATCCTAAGGTTTGGTCTTCTCATTGCATTCTGGGTTTCCTGGATGTTTTGGGTTAGGAGCTTTCTGCTTTTTGAATTTTCTTTGACTGTTGTGACAATGTTTTCTATGGTGTCTTCTGCCCCTGAGATTCTCTCTTCTATCTCTTGTATTCTGTTGGTGATGTTTGCATCTATGACTCCCAATTTCTTTCCTAGGTTTTCTCTCTCCAGGGTTGTCCCTCTTTCTGTTTCTTTATTGTTTCTATTTCCATTTTTAGATTCTGGATGATTTTGCTCATTTCCTTCACCTGTTTGATTGTGTTTTCCTGTAGTTCTTTAAGGGATTTTTGTGTTTCCTCTTGAATGGCTTCTAGCTGTTTACCTATGTTCTCCTGTATTTCTTTGAGGGTGCTATTTGTGTCTTTCTTAAAGTCCTGTATCATCATTGTGAGAAGTGATTTTAGATCTGAATCTTGCTTTTCCGGTGTATTGGTGTGTCCAGGACTTGCTATGGTGGGAGTATTGGGTTCTGATGATGCCAAGTAACCTTGGTTTGTGTTGCTTATATTCTTACACTTGCTTTGCACCATCTGGTTATCTCTAGTGCTACCTGCCCTTGCTAAATCTGACTGGATTCTGTTCTTATGATCCTGGTTGTGTCAGGATTCCTCAAAGTCAAGCTGTTTCTGTGATCCTGTGTTTCTGTGATCCTGTGATCCTGGGCTTGTTAGAGCACCTGGGAGTGGAGCTTCCTCTGGGTGTTTTGGGACTGGCTGCAGAGTTCATGCCCAAGGTCTGCTCAGGGCACTGGCCGGCCAGCCCAGACAGACCAGAAGCAACCCAAGCCACTGGGCTGGCAGAGTTCCTGTGTGCCTGGGTCCTGCTGGTCCCAGTTACTCTTGATATTGGGACAGATGTTGTGTCCTTGTCACCTCTGATCCTGGGCATATTAGAGCACCTGGGAGTGGAGCTTCCTCTGAGTGTTGTGGGGACTGGCTGCGGAGCTTGCGCCCAAGGTCTGCTCAGGGCACCAGCCCAGACAGATTGGAAGGTGAACATGGCTTTTGTCTATGGATATAAACTTAAATATCTAGAAGGCAATTAGACATTATATCAGTTCAAAGTAATAAGTTCTCTCCTAGGGCTTATGACCTTCTCATCCATGGGTTTTTACCATGTTTACAGTATTATGGATGAATTTTTTCCTGTGGAGCCAAATCTCGAATCCAATCATACAACAGTTAGTTATCACCATAACTGCCATGCCAATACTGCACCAGTGTGGGCATCTTGTTGATATTATAACTCACAAGGCAAGTTGATATTATAACTCACAAAGTTCACAGTTGGGTAAGATATCAATGCCCTTTCTTCTCTAACAGCCTACATAATACCTTCTGGCATTATGAAAAATAGAAAAAAATATTGGATATAGGCACAGAAAGACAAATGTCATATCTCTCGCATATGTAGATTCTAGTTTCAAATATTTAGATTTATATATTTGACCTAGAATATTGTAATTGCTTGGAAAGTAGAAAGGGCACATTAGGGTGTGGGATGCCTTAAGGGAACAGGGATGGTAAAACATAGATTAAAAGAAAGCAGAAAAGAATGATGCTAGAGAGAAAGAGTCTAAGCAGGCATGGGAGTATGGGATGGAGGGGGTGAGGGAGTGGGAATGAGTTAACCAAACAAAGGATGTACAAAAAAGCCTTATGAAATTCAACTACTTTCTAAACCAATTAAAATATAAGTTAAAAAATTACAAAGTTAAGGAGCTGTTGTTCTAACTGGATAAGACTGTTCCTAAAAGTCATGGAAAAAGTTAAACAAAACTCCAGTGCCAGGTGTGGGATATTTCCTTATGAATTGCTGACCAGGGAGGTACCAGAGCCACACAAAACACTGTATCTTGTTATTCCTCTTCATTGCCCACCAGAGTGTTGATAAGACTCTATTGCTGAAGATAACACACATCTTCCTTGCAAGATATAGAGATATCAACCCAGAGCTGCATTCTGATTTTTACATGATTTGAGTATTATTTATTTAGTTTTGTTTTTACTTTTGCTTTCCTCGAGATAAAAGCTCCAAGAAAGCAAGAATTTTTTGTTTGCTTGTTTGTTTTTAAAATCTCATAGCCCTCATCCATACAGTTGAGGCTAGCATGTATAAGACAGTCATAACTAATTATTGAGAAAACAGAATAAAGACAGGGAAGGAGAGAAGGGGCAGAGGAAAAAAGAGAGGGAAGAAGGAAAAGGAAGTAGTTCAAAGTCAGAAAGGGAAGAGAAGGAGAAAGGAGAGGAAGAAGAAGGGGAGGAAGAGGAGGAGGAGAAGGAGGACGAGGAGGACGAGGAGGAGGACGAGGAGGAGGACGAGGAGGAGGAGGATAAAGAAAAGCATTTGTAAAATTTCTTAGATTGGGTAAGAACTTGAGTGGAAACTCCCTAGTGTTCTTTATCTTCTGTACCATCATTCTGAGCTAGGTAGAAGCTATTTTAGTTCATGCACATGTCTGCCAGCACTTCTCTTTGCAAACAGCATGACTAGTTTACTGAGATCACAGGCAAGCCTGGTAGGGATAGGGATTCCACCATTCCAGTTTCTCCCTGGGCATTACCCACCTTCTCCTTCTTCTCCCTCACACTTGCCAAATGAGGTAAAGAATGAATCCTTACTTCACAGGTGAATGTTAATTACTGTTTGTACCATGCTTTGAGATCCACAGATGAAAGCAGTCATAAAAGCAAAAAAAAAAAAAAAAAAAAAAGTGTTATTACATCGAGAATGGTTATAGACTCTCATTTAGCTCTGGAAACCGATCAAGCAGGAACATTGAATCATGAGACTCGGGCTGGCCAAATATTACACTTGTTATAATTAATTTGAGCTTAAGTTTCAACATGGTGACATGTTTCCTTTAAATAAAGTTAAGTCCTCTAAGGATGCATAAATCTATATGGGTCTTAATTTTCAGCTGGGAATGAATTTTTTTTTCAAGATATTCAGAGGACAGGAAGGAAAATACATCTCTGGCTTCTGTTGGGAAAATACCCCAGCAAATGGTTTGCTCTTGAGCTATCTTCTACATGATCCTCTGTCTCTTTGACCCCAGGAGACTGTGACAAGAATGCTTACAAAATGATGAGGATTTAGAGCAAGAGCTGAATTTGAAAGGCCTGGAATCCTTTCTCACTCATGGCCAGAACATAGTCTGACTCTTTGATGACCAAGACTGAGATAAATCCTGTGATTTACCTATTACCTTACAAGGGTGTTGGCCCTGATGTTATATTGTCAAAGAGCTCTCTACATGTTTTCCCATTTTTTCAACAAATATTTATTAATCACTTTCTGCATAGAGACTGTCAAGTACCTTGGAAGAGGGGAAAAAATCAAATTACAAGGATGTAAATTCAACAGCCTCCTAGACTAGAGACTGGGGTGCAATAGTTGTTCATAAATGTGTGGACAGGGAGTGATTGAGAGAATGGTTCATACTCTGGCAAGAATGATGCTGCATAGGCCTTAGGGATTCCCTTAGTTTGGGAAGAGCTCTTGGTGGAGAGGCCTACATAAAGCGGTATGTACAAAGCTTAATCTGTCTTCCTTAACTTTTATCATTTCTAGTCGTGACAGCTAAGCCAACTTGTGGAAGTCCATTTCTTCTTCCTTGGGTCAAGATTCAATTACCTGAGGATTGCTACACCTTCCCCTAACTCTTTTCCAAGATCAAGAGCTGTACAGCCTTTAACCTTATTTCTAGTGCCTACATCCATCTTAATTTTATCCCCTGGGCAATCAGTGTCTTATCTTGGCTCTGAAAATATCATCATCCTTGAACAGAAAGGATCATCAGCTCTGATGTGCTCATGCCAGCATGGTGTGCTATTGGAGCCTCTTTCCTGTGCCAGTTTCTCCTTCTGTCTCCCACTTTATGAACTACTTCATTGTGGACCTTGTCTTTCATGGGCTCCAAAGACTGTCATAATGTTTCATGGGACAAGTGTGTAAATCCCCCCCCCCAAAAAAACAGTATTTCAAAAAGCATAGTTTGGCCAATAAAAGTATATTGTTATGAACATAAATAATGTAAAGTTATGACTCAATTATATGATTTTCTGGGAAGCCATATTTTCTTTATCTTAGTTTATACTTTAGGACTTTAAGTTTTCTGCTTCTCCCCAACTTAAAGATCAGAGAGGAATATTATTGGTAGTCAAATTCATCAACTTAGGTCATTTGCCTGCTATGTGGTCTGGAACAAGCCATTTTTTTTTATTAAACCACAGTTTTATCATCAACAATATGTAGTGTTTGGTCAGTTAACAGCACTTAAACTTCCTGATAGAACTACTATTTGATGGAGTTTGTGCATAGATTGCTTTGACTTTTAATAGCTCAGTCTCTACTTTGTCTCCCTCATCTCTGGAAAAGAACACTAGCTTGAACACTATTCTAAATAAAAGAATTGCAGAGAGAGTGAGCAGAAGGTCATTTGTAGCCCCAAATTCAAGACTTAACAGCAGAACTACATGTAAACTATGTGTAAGGCACTGCCCACCATAGCCTTTGTTCTGAATACGTAAAAGACAGCCTTGTCTCCATAAGAAGAAAAAGAAGTGAGTATTCTGTATGTGTCTATAGATGCTGACTCTTCAGATCCATCAACATGATAGCATTCGCTAGTTGCACACACAAGCCTCCTTGTGCATGACCACAATGGCAATCCATGATGCTCCTGGCTCACAAACTCCTCACTCACTGAGGCTTTCCAGCATTCCCACCCTGCCTGGGAGTTGCATCTGGTTCAGCAACTAGGATTACTTAAACACAATGTCAAAACAATCCCATTCCTTGCTTTGAGTCCTGTTGGTTATGCCTATCGCAGTCTCTGCCCGTGTCTCTATTTTATTTCACTCTCAACTTTGTTGCTTCCTTGACTTCATTCAAAATTGCTTCAGACGCCAGGCAAATGAACTGCAGGGTAGAGAGTGGAAGATGCTACCAGTTGAATGTTGGTGAATGTTACTTCAGGACCATGGAGAGCAGTGCCGGGGTGGTAGCCAGAAAGATTTTTGTTGTAGCTAGCCCTTGCCTGTGGCATTGAGGTTCCATTCAGAACCCTACAGGTAGTAGGGATGACAAAATCTCTACAAAGAAGCTGTGCAGTGAGATCCCTTCTCCCAGGAGTGCAGGAGCCAAGCTTTACATCGTGCCATTCAAAGACCAGATTGCATCTGGGCTCCAGCGGCTGTCATAATGTCAGCCCACTTGGCATTTACCTTCTTTTTCCAGGCTGACCTCTGAAGATAGGGGCAGGCACTGTGGGCATTGTTCTAACCATGCACAAGCTATAGCCATTGTTTCCACAGAGGAGAGCTGCCGGTTCCCTTCCAGGCCAGCACTGTAATTTTATCAACTCTGGCTCAGAGAAACCTATATTTATAATGCTAATTAGGAGGGCACACATTTAATTTGAGTGGAAGACTGTTTGTATCTCGCCGAGCCTGATAGCACAGGGCTCAACCGACAGCAGTCAGAAGCAAAGCAGGCCTTTCTCCCTTCTCCAAGTATTTGAAACAGGGCTTACTCTTGCCAAACAATTTCTCTGTTGGATTAAAAAGAGAGAAAGAGAGAGGGGGAAAGGGAGAATGTTGAATGCACTGGAGCTCAGAAAACTTTGCGTTTATCTCCTGCCTGCATAATGTATTCCTCTGTGCACTGAGAAAACATGCCTCTTATGTTATCTAATTGTTTCCTGACACATTTAGCAACATTTCACACTCTTTAAAGTGACATTAAGATTGCTGACAGTGGAGGTACTTTCATTAGATGGGCTTTGAGTTGTAGCCAGTATACACTGCAGGTCTTCAAACAGGCTTGTAAAAGGCGAGGAAGGCATTATTTATGAAAATAGCGCCTTTGCCAACACTGCCTGTGGGTACATATTAATTTTTGCTGACACTGGTCAATTTAGAGTGTGTGTGTGTGTGTGTGCATGTGAGTGTACGTGTGTGTGTGCATGTGCGTGTACGTGTGTGTGCATGTGCGTGTGCGTGTGTGTGCACGTGTGTGTGTGTGTGCGTGTGTGTGTGTGCGTGCGTGTGTGTGCATGTGTGTGCATGTGTGTGAGCTGATCTAAGACTCTATCCAGTGACCAATTTATGGAAGTCTATGAAAGCCCTTCTAGTCACAGCTTTTCAACCACAACTAACCAGGATGCTAGCGCAAATACAAATCACTTGTTTCATACCCAAGCTAGAGGCCGGTAACCATGTAAGTGATGCACAGTGAGCTTGGGCACTTGTCCTCAGGTATGACGGTCTTCTTCCCCTTCTCCCTTACCAATTCTCACTGTCCTTTAAGGTTGCCTTCTGAAAAATTCTCAGGCCTCCAAGCTCTCTGCACTGATGCATAGTCTTCCCAGAGAGTACTCACATGAGCCTCTGAAGTCAAGGCCCCCACAGAGCCACAGGGAGAAAATTCTGAAGCCTCATTCTGACATTCCTGGAAAAAAAATTAAGCCAGGATTAGAGGAGGTGAGAAAAAATACAATTCAGATTGTACATGTCTGCTAGGATACAAATTCTCATTTAAGGCTGGCCTAATTATTGATTCCCATGGGCTTGAGTTTGTTCTCTATTATGTAATAAACACCATGACCAAATCAAAACAGGGGAGGAAAGGGTGCATTTGGCTTGCAGGTTTTGATTTCAGTCTACCATGAAGGAAAGTCAGGGCAGAACTCAAAGCAGGAGATGAAGCAAAGATCAGTGAGGAACACTAGTTTATTATTGTTTGCTAGTTTATTCCCCATGGCTTGCTCACCCTGCTCTCTTATACGACCCTGGACCATCTGCCCATGGGTAATGCTGCCCACAATGGACTGAGCTCTCCCATATCAATTATTAGTCAAAAAACACCCCCCCACAGACTTGCTTACTGGCCAATCTGATAGAAATGTTTTCTAAATTGAGGTCCCTTCTCAAATTACCCTAGCTGTGTCAACTTGATTGGAGGAGGGAAGCTAACCATCACACCACGCTTGTCATATAAGCAACATGATATTTAAAGATTATAGGATTTAAAGCTAAGATGAAAACTCACTGCAGACCATAAGCTGCCTCCGCAGTGTTTGCCTTTCCAGCCAGATAGCCTGCCTTAGCCTACATGAGATTCATGGTTCTTTTCTCTCTACAGCTCTAGACATGAAGGACACACTATGTAGCTATATCGTCTTAGTTTTGTTCATTATTTACTGTGTTTTTTTTAATACTTCTAGATCTCTACAAGCTTCAGTTTATTCCTATAAAACAGGGATCAGCACCTGCCACATAGTATTGATAAAAGGATTCCATAAATTCCCAACCATGAAGTACACTAAATGTATTGCCCAGCATGTTTTCATACTCAATATTCAAGCACTATGAATGAGTGTTAATCTCTTCACTGGTGTGGGACTACATTGTGGCTGAGACTCTTTAGTCTTTCTCTATCTTGGAGAATTTTTTTTTTTTGACAGAGTATTGGTAGGCAGATTCTCAAGGCGTGTAATCTTTACCATCTTATTAAGGACCGTCCAACAAGGAATAGGCAGACTGTGTGAATGTTGGCAGCAAGGAGATGGAATAGTTCATGTATCTGCTGCCCAGAGCTCATGTTTTATCTCTGCTGTCCCTAAAGCACATAGCAAAACACAGACATACGGGTGAGAACTGTTTGCTATCTGCAGACAAAGCCTTGGAAAAGGAATGCATGCAATAACGAGAGTAAAAGCCATTACCATTTGTAGAGTGCTGTAACATTTGCAGTGTACTTTCATATATGTTATGATTTAATCCTCAAAGGGTCCTGAAGGGGAGTACTACATCTATCTTCTTCCCTTTATGCATGATAATAATACTTACCATTTACTTCAGAAAGTTCACATAAATGTCTCCGTTAATCCTTATAATAACTAGTGAAGAATGTTTACACACATTTTGTTTATCAACAGTTGAGCACAGAAAAAAAAAATAGAAAGAAAAGAAAAAGAAAAAGAAAAGAAAGACAGGGGACTTGTCCAGAGTCACCCAGTAAGTCAGTGAGAAAACTGAGATTTGAACTTCAGTGTGGCCCCATACAAATTATATTATCATACCAACAATTGGTACCTCATACCAATCTTTTAATAAAGATTTGTTCAAACCTATCCTCATTTCCTCTGAATGGTGGTGTGAGCCCTGGATCCTGAATATCTGATTTCGAATTCTTCCTCCATTTCAACTTCCAACTCCATAATTCAGCTGCTTCATCCTTAAAATAGGATGATGTTGCCTACCTTAAAAGTTTCCTGTGTGATTAAATATAAGAATATTTACAAAGAGCTGAGAGATGATGCCTTGTGTATCAGGAGGGTTTAATTGATCTTGGAAATTGCCAGCGTGGTTTTTTCATTCAAATTTCACTTGGGACCACAAAGATGATGTAAAAATGCCCTACATGTTAAGATACGTCCTAAAAAGGTGTTTGCTTTTGGAAATTAAACTTCAGCGTGGACCTAGGGACTTTTAAATCTTTCTGTAGAACTTTTCTTTCACTAACTGCCTTTGACAGTGATAATGTTGAATTGGGTCAGGCAGGGCAGGGACACTTCTCAGTGTGTCCCTTATCTTCTGCAAGTTGTTCAGATAGGCTGCTTAGAAGATGACTAAAGCACCCACGTAAAGTAGTGGATTGATGTTCTAAGCCACTTAGTTTTACATGGGTAATATATATTTAAAATCAGAGTCAACTCTGTTACCGTCATGCTCATGGTATTATAATAAACTTCATTTTTTAAGTAACTAAAGCCAAAGACAATACCCAACAATAAAGTCAGTACCAAGAATATTGGTTTAAACCCCTTAAAAATATTGGGGTAAAGTGTTACAATTGACCAATCATGGTGTGATCTGTCATGTACTGCTTTCGGCTGGGCACTATGACACAAGAAGTATAACACACTGTCTCTGGACAGGGTGAATCATGGTCTCTTTAAAGGCCAGGAATTAGACAAATACACAGACTAATGTGTTACAAAAACAATGATAGGAGCATGTTTCAGACACCAGTGGGTGGGAGGCTGAAAAAGTACCTATAAAGAAGACGGTCCAGGGCCCAAGTCCCTAAGGGGGCTTTTGGGTGGGCATTAAAATCACTGACGAGAAAGGGAGATATATGAACACTAAGGGAAGATAAGGAAGGAAATATACAGATGTCTTAATACATGGCTTTGGTGCAGTTGGCATATAAATAATAAGTGAGTTCTATGCAAGAATTAGAATGAGGAGGCCTAAAATATGGCTCAGTGAAGAAAGGTGATTGCTCTCAAGCCTGATGACTCACAATCCCTGGGACCCACATGATGGAAGGAGAGAACAAACTCTTAAAGGTTTTCCTCTGACTTCCACATACAACTTTGACATGCATGCCACGGCACATGCCTCCCCCCCCACACACACACAATTAATTAATTAATGATTAATGTAATTATGAAATAGAACTATGCTGTGTAAATGGCAGGCAGTCTTGTAAAGATTAAGATGTGGGACATGAGGAAGTTTGTGCATTCAGAAGTATGTTAGCTTTTATATGGAAGGGAGACAGAAGGGAGAGACAGCAGTGTCAGATAACCCAGAACCATAATATGGGAGTCATTTTATAAAGATGCTGTTAACTTATAAAGAGAAACCGTTTGCTTTGTCTTACAATTTTAAAGGTGTGTGTCTGTCCTTGAGTACCCCCTCTTGTTTGGGCCTGTGTTGAGGCAGCATGGCACATTAGACTCCATGAGAGAGCTAAAGTCTCATGGGAATAGATCAGAGTGCCACAATATTCTACACTGGCACAGCTCAGTAACCAAAAGCTTTCTAGTAGCTTCCCTGTCTCCATAGTGCCATACTAAGGGCCAAGGTTTGTTATATGAGCCTGGGGTAGACATTTAAGATCTAATCTATACAGTGACGTCTAGATTGTGCTGTTCAGTATGGTAGCTATGGGCCCCCAAGAACTACTTAAATATAAGTCAGTTAAAATTTTACAAAATTAGAGGCTAGTTCCCAGTTACAGTAGCCTCATGTGAAGTGTACAGTGGCCAAATGTAATAAGGAGCATACCCATCCCCATAGAACATTCTGCCCAGAGGCACTGCATATCAACAAATAATATGACTCATCCTAGATATAGTAATGAAGGTACCAATAGATTTTCCAGGCAGGAAGTTTTTAAGGAGGTAAAAAGATGGCTGAGCAGCAAAG
>JADRCD010219105.1:3529-22108 GCA_019843815.1 Montemys delectorum
AGAAGAAGAAGAAGAAGAAGAAGAAGAAGAAGAAGAAGAAGAAGATGGAGTGCTGTAATATGGACAGTATTCCAGGGCCAGTCTGAACCTTAGTTTTGTTTAGGCTTTTATGGTAGATCGAGAAATCTCACCAAACGTGTGTGCAGACAGATAAGCCATGAGTGGGCCTCAAAAGCAACTCGACATTCCACGGATCACAATTCCACTCTTTCTCTCCATGCTGGACAGTGGCTGGATGACATCTATGTCCTGGTCTCTGATGTGGCCTGACAGCATGACCTTTCTGTGCACAGGAAGGCTCGATGCCAGGGGCTGTTGCTTTGGTCCCTGTAGTTCAAACAGCAGGGTTCCCTGTCCCATTTGCTTTTCTCCTAAAAGTTAAATATCTTATCTGGTAAGAAAGAGATATACAGGGCTGGAGAGATGGCTCAGTGGTTAAGAGCACTGACTGCTCTTCCAGAGGTCCTGAGTTCAATTCCCAGCAATCACATGGTGGCTCACAGCCATCTATAATGAGATCTGATGCCCTCTTCTGGTGTGTCTGAAGACAGCTACAGTGTACTCATGTAAATAAAATAAATTTAAAAAAAAAAAAAGAAAGAGATATATACAGAGGGGGGAGGGGAGAGGGAGGGAGAGGGAGGGAGGGAAAGAGGGAGGGAGGGAAAGAGGGATGGAGGGAAAGAGGGAGGGAAGATTATTTATGTCTTGCCAGCTTTCCATTTGAAGGTGTCAGGGTCACCAGGCTGTACCAGGAAAGCTCAGTTAAGGATTTGTTTTCTTTTCTTCCCAAGTACACACTGCCTCTTCCTTTGAGGTAGCCACTATGGGTGTTGTTTATTTATATATGTATAAATAAACATACAAATACACATAAGCCCGTCCATTTCCTGTATTCTGCCAAGCTAGAAGGCTTTGTCTGTGAGAGGGTGTGGTTTCTTCTCAACAACCAGGTTAGTATATTTATCATGTTTTTCTTCGAAGTATTATTATTATTATTATTATTATTATTATTATTATTATTATTATTTTCTTAGGGCAAAAGAAACATCCAATTGTAATGCAATATACAGAACAAAGGCTTAAGGCTCTCTCTGCCTTGGTAGGTAATGGCCTGCTTTGTATCTCTTACTACTGATGTATGTCGGCAGTCCGCCCAGTGTGGGCTATTTTCAACAGAAAGTTCAGGGGCCACATACAGTTCTCCAATGTATTTATTCTTTTCTCTCCCCTCTGCAACTCCCAAGAGTGTGACCTGTAGTCTAGTCTGGCTGGAACTTGTTACAGAGCTTGAGGATGACCTTGACGACTTGTTCTTTCTTAACTAAAAATTCCTGGTAATCCTCTTTCCAAATCACTCTATACGGGCTCTGTGGTACTTCATATGTAGCAGGATGGACGGACCATCCTAGTTCTCCCGATTCGTGGGCACTCAGCTGTTGCTACTTTTTAACTGTTTTTTTTTTCCATTGTTGTTGTTGTTGTTGTTGTTGTTGTTGTTAGTTGTCTCTATGAGCTAAATTCTCTTAAAAGTAGAATTGAAAAATTAAAGGCATTCATGTTTTGGAGTGTTATCTTCTCAGACTGGACTTTAAAAAAAGGATATACTAGTTAATCCTCCAGTCTTGAATGAGTCTGTTTTCTCTCTCTCTCTCTCTCTCTCTCTCTCTCTCTCTCTCTCTCTGCATATGCTATATGTAGCCAGTCTATTGCTCCTGTGTTATTTAAACTCGTAAACGTAATCAATTAAATAGTGTCAAGAGTAAGAAATGGTGTTCTCCCTGTAATCCTCCTACTAAAGAGACTGAGAAAGAGGGCTTTCCTGGAGTTCGGGGCCAGCCTGGGCTACAGAATAAGACCCTGTCTCATAAAAGGAAAGTAAATCAATTAAAAACAAGAAAGAAAGAAAAGAATGAGGCTGAGATCTCTTTCTTTATTTTCAAGACAGAGTTTCTCTGTGTAGTCCTGGCTGTCCTGGAACTCACTCTGTAGACTAGGCTGGCCTTGAACTATTTTGCCTGCCTCTGCCTCCTGAGTAAGACAGATTTTTTTTTGGCAGTGAGTTCTCTTTTCCTATTCTTTCTCTGGGTTGCTTGTATTGAGAGACACTGGGACAATCCATGATATTTAGCACTGCAGAAGGTTTATTTATTTATTTATTTTGTTACTTTCTTTTCTTGAGATTGGGTCTCTCTATGTAACCCTGGCTGTTCATGAACTTGTTATATAAATCCACTTACTTCTACCCCTGGAATACTACAATTAAAGGCATGTGCCACCATGCCCAACTTTGATAAAAGTTTTTATAAGAAATATTTTCATCTTCTGGGGTATCATTACCCCCTTCCTCTCCTCTTCCTCTTCCTCTTCCTCCTCTTCCTCCTCCCTCTCTCTTCTTCCTCTCTCTACCCTTAGAGGGACCATCAAGTGACAGGAAACAGGCATGGGGCTTGTAATTGTCGGTGTGGAAATTGAAGAACTGCACAAAGTTCCCTTCATCCCGCATATTTCTCCCTCTCTGAAGTTCATTTCTGGCACATACCACAAACACTTTCTAAGGCTTAAGACTTGGAGTCAAGAAACACTTACGAGGGGTCCTCTGGGGCACTGCAACCAGCTTCGGGGAAGATGGGTCCCTGCCTTTGGTGGTGACTGTCCTGCCCAGCATACCTGCTGTAAGTGCTCACCAGTGATCCAAGACCACAGGGACAATACAAAGCTCGGCGTGGCGATAATTATTATTATTGTTCTGGCATCCTGAAATGTCAAGCTGAATTCCTACCAGCAAATGCAACACAGGAGAAAATTAAAGCTATGGTGACATCATCACATCGACAATAAAGAAGAGTCACGGCTGATGATGCTTAGTCCTTTTCCTGAGGCCACCCAGAGAGGATCTCTCATTTGGAGAGATGCCGCCATTGAGCCTGGCCTTCTTTTGAGTGGATGCGGGGGTTTCTCCTAATCTCAGTAAAGTGTTTGTTTTGATCAGAAATCCCTCTTTGGGCTCCCACTCTGGGTCTGTCAGGTGTTGGCCCGGCTGCATGTGTGGCTGGGTCACTGCTCTCATTCTGCGACACCTACTGTTCCCTCTTGGAGAAAAATCTGAAGGCTGATCCACTCAGGCACTGAGATGGGGGGTCGGACTTGCTGTGGCTGCGGCTGCGGCTGTGGCAGGTGTAACGGGTGTGCCAACAGTCGTAGCAGGAGCGTCGACTCTCGGAACAGGGGCCCTGACTCCCGGAATAGATATGAAAATTCCAGAAACAGGAACTATGACCGGGATCTTGAGGTGAGTCTTAGCTGGGGATCTTCTGTAGACTTGGGCTTTGCTTTGGTTTATTTTACAGCATCTCTTTACAAGTGTCTAGCATTTCTTACATCTGTGAATGGCTAAGCACTTTAGTCTTGTATCTGTCGATATCCCAAGTCACTACAATTAAAATTCACATTCTCGTCTTTCTCCTCTCTTCCCTTTGCCTTGTATTAGTATTTTCTTCTAATTGGCTATAGTTTACCTAGCAAAGTAAATGTCACTAAAGCTGATTACTGCCGGGTATTGCCCTCCGAGACTTAGTCTTCTCTATGTGAGAATTTTCAGATCCTTGTGTTGGGAGAAAAAAAAAATGAAAATTGATATTTTCTCTAAAGCCATTGTCCTTTGTGCTGAGCTCACTGGCAGGGTGCCAAGTTCTTCTTTGAACTAGATAATAATAAACCACAAAGATGCTTGGGAGGATGGGGATATAGTGCACAAGGCTCTGGGTTCTGTCCTCATAGCTCCTCATAGGTGGCACGTGCCTATAACTTGAACACGAGAATGGAGGCAGGAATCCAAGGCCATCTTTGGTACGTAGTGAGTTCAAGACCAGCCTGGGCTACAGGAAACCCTGCCTCAAAATATAAATAAGGACGTTTTGAGGAGGTAGCATTTCGGGAAAGTGGATAGTCATTTTCAGATTCTGACTCTATAGTCTACAGTATGAGGGACCAAACCCAGGGCCTCATTCATACAAGGCAAACACTCTACTGGTGAGCTGTCTCATAGCGCCTGTCTTCAGGCTCCAAGCTGTCTTTTGGGTACCACATTTTACCAGGTATAAGATGGAGACACAGCTCTGGCTCTCAACTTCCCCACTATCCCCACCCCTGTTGGTTGGACCTGCTCTGCTCTTGTTGTACAGGCGGTTGTCGCCAGCCTGGACTCAGCTTTGATGCTCATCCACCCTGCTCTCCACCTGTATATATATGCATTCACTTTGTTCTGTGCCCGGAAACTTTGAAGCTGTTGGATGGAATTCGTAAAACGTGTGTCAGCCTTGTTTTGTAATGTGCTCTAGGAGAAAAAGCATGTCCTATAAACTTTTGATCTATGTTTTTCTTTTCCCCCCGTCAAGAGTACTGATCTAACCCATAATTTAATGAAGTAGGTAGTCTACTTTAAAATGTGTACATGCTTGTGTGCACAGAGATGTTTTGGAAAACATCTAAGTGCTGAGTGGACAGCTTGAGATAGATGAAAAGCCTTTGATGTTGAGCCTGCTCTGACAGAGTCCCTGAGAGCATTGTTCCACATGTGACCTGCATGAAGAGTGAAGGCTCTTAATCCGTGTTTATTTCCACAACTCTCGGTTTTACCGCCTTGCCTTGGAGTGCCTCTTTCTGCCCCTGCGCCTGATAAGCTTCAGATTTGAGATCCTTTGTTTTTGAACACCACCTAGAGAGAATCCCACAGTCATTATGCATTTGATTTCTGGGCCTTCTCTAATTATTGGCTAATTAGCAGCTCTCTAGACATATTTTTAGTGATTTCTAAACCGCAGTTTGGCAGAAAATGCCCAGAAGAACTTGGGAGAAAGTCAGCTCTGTGGCTGGGAGACAGGGCCAGTAACACTAAATTAAATGCACAGAGCTTTGGTGACAACGTGGGATTAGGACAGCGCTCTGTGGCAGCTGAAGCAAACTGAGGAACTTCAGGCAAGCTGGGTCATCTCAGGACACGGAGACCCAAGGCACTGAGTGAAGGGCTTAGGAGCCTGCGAGGGGACATGCTGCTCCCTAAGGCGACCCTACTGAGAGCCCTGAGCAAGGGGTAATTAGGTTTGGGTAAGGTCAGAGTGAGAGAGTTGGGGGGGGGTATCTAGGTCACTGGCATTAAGCATCCACTTTAAAATGTCTCTCTGTTACTGATGACACCAATCAAATCAGAGACCTCGGGTTTTCTGATAATCTTTGCCTAAAATAGCTTAAAACCTAAGAAAGCAAGCTTTCTTCAAGAGTTAAGCTCTATGCCTGAAGTAGTGGAGTATGCCTTTAATATCAGTATTTGGGAGGCAGAAGCAGAGGCAGGAGGATCGCTGTGAGTTCAGGGTCAGCCTGGTTACCATCCGGAGTTCTAGGACAGCCCTCCCCAAAGTTAACTTATGTCCAGGATTGGGGACACGAACCTGTGTTCCCAGATAAGCTGAGGCAGAAGGGTTAGAAGTTCAAATATTGTCTGGGCGACAGAATGAGTTCAAATCCAACCTGTTCAACTTAGACCGTATCTCTAAATAAATAGGTGAATAGGTTGAGGCCATGCCTCCGCCACTAACCTAGCATATGTAAGACCATCAATCCCCAGTTCAGTCCTCAGACCTGGGGCGGGGGCAGGTCTAAGAATTTCAGAATTTGGTAATGTTTTACCAGAAAGTACATGCTAATTAAAAGTATTGGTTTCAAATATTTGACAAAGCAACAATATGCGCAGTAAATTAAAAGAGTGACCTTTGCAGGGGAATCTTCTTCTAGTTTTTGTTTGATTTTAAAATGGTAATAATCCAAATATATATCTATCTTAAAAATTTGATTAAATACTACCTTACTTGTTCTCTCTGCGTTCCTAGAGTCTCTTCTGACAATGCCATGTTCGCAGGGAATTTTATAACATATTTAGAAATATGGTTTCTCCATATTTAGAAATGGTGTCTCTTGCCAGGCGGTGGTGGCGCACGCCTTTAATCCCAGCACTTGGGAGGCAGAGGCAGGTGGATTTCTGAGTTCAAGGCCAACCTGGTCTACAGAGTGAGTTCCAGGACAGCCAGGGCTACACAAAGAAACCCTGTCTCAAGAAAAAAAAAAAAAAAGAAAGAAATAGTGTCTCTTTCCACCAGGTAGCGGCTCCCTTAGAGCCATGAACTTACATCTTCTTTAAAAATAAAATGCACACTGTGGGGTCAGCGGACAACTTTGTTGAATCGGTCCTCTCCTCCTCTCCTCGGGGACTGAGTCAGGTCATCAGACGGACACAGCAAGAGCCTTTACTTACTGAGCTGTTTCCATGGCCTGGGGATTAACACAGCAAACACAGCTGAGACCAGAGCCACCAGCTTTGGTAGTCTTCTGAGAATGAGTGGGTAGGAGGGGTAGCTGGTGCTTTGTGGTGCTTGGGTGTCCCATGGAGATGCTCTGGGATGCAGGAGGAGAGAGGAAGCTGGCTGGCAGAGGCCTTGGGCTTTTCAGTTTCAGGCCTCCTCTTGACATTCCAAGGGCACACCTTTACCTCCCCACCTTCCCACCTTGTGTCTACTCTGGGCCCTTAGCTAGATTTGTGTAGACTTCTTCGTAATAAAATACTGAGGCGCTGGAAAATCCCTTGGAAACAACTAAAAGAGATTGTACATAGTATCCTTCTGCATCTAGTATCTGGTTTTATGACCTTGTTCTATTAGTTCACCTTATTCTTGTATTTCTTCTTCAAAAAGAAACGAATTTGGGCCGGCAAGATAGCTTATCAGGTAAAGGGACTTGCTGCTGAGTCTGGCAAGCTGAGTTTGCTCCTAGAATCCATATAGCAGAAGAAGAGAAGTAACCCCTATGCATTGTACTCTCTCTAAATAAATAAAGGTAAAATTCAAAGAAAGAAAAGTTGCCACCTGGAAACTGGTAATGTCCTTAGACCCTTCCTCCATATTTATACAGATAGTTTTGCTCTTCTACGGCTCTACCTAGCTTATCTGTTGTTTCTTATAAATATTGTTTACGTTCAAGTAAGCTTCCTGTCCCTAAAGGGTTTTGTTGCTGATGTTGGTTTGTATTATCACTCTAAGTGGTTTTTTTCATTTTATTTTTATCTGTGCGTCGGAGATCTTGACCTTTCCCCCTGCATTTGGAACGCCACTGAGTACAATGATAACTGGGTTGGACTTACTGGTAGAGACGGCAGTTGACTGCGCTGGCGCCTCACACGTTGCTAGGTGATCTTGCAATGAGTCATCTCATATACCTTCATGTTTTTAGAAAACAATCCTTGAAGTAGCAAATTCCGTCAAGGTTGTGAGTGAACGTGTCACCCCACGTGGAAAATGGTTCATGCATCCTTTTAGAATGTGAACGGTACTGAGGGAACTGGGTGGATTCGGGAGGACAGAAAAGAACCGCCATAGAGTCAGAGTACATGAAATGAAGGAAGGGATTGGAGCCACAGTCCCTCACAGCCCACTGACAGGCTGGACCCTCCTGCCCGCTTTTGTTGTTGGTTTTGTTTGTTCGTTTGTTTGTTTTTATTTCAGTTTGGTTTCTATTGAAGCAAGGTCTCCCCTCTGCACCCTTGGCTGGCCTGGAACTTGTTGTACATATAGACCAGGCTTGCTTTGAACTTATAGAGCTCCCTGCTTGCTTCCGCCTTCCAACCACTTAGGACTGAAGGTGTGTGCCAACATCTCTGCCTTTTTTAAAAAAATTTTATTTATGTGTGTATTTCTGCATGGGGATATATGTGCACATGAGTCCCAAGGCCCTGCTCTCAGAGACCAGAGGAATGGGTTGGATATGATAGAGCTAGGGCTATAGGAGGTGGTGAACTACCTAACATGGATGCTGGGATTCAAACCTGAGTCCTCTGAGGAGCAGTATGTACTTTCCATCACTGAGTCGTCTCTCTAGTCCCTTTTGTTTCTGTAATGTTGCTGATAGTGTTCTTATCCTTTGTCCCACAGTTGATGTGTATGCTTATTTATTTCCCTATTTACTGCCTTACTCAATACTTGTTGACGGGTTTCCTTGAGAGCTGTTTCTTCTAACAGACAGGAAGGGAATGAGAAAAGATAAAGAATTATCTACATATTACCAATGCTTAGCCTAAACCAAGACTGAAAAGAATGACCGACTAGTGTTTGAGGTTTAAAACTAAGAGATACTGTGTTGGTTACATTCAGTGCTGCCTTGCTCTCTTGCATCTAGGAGAGGCATTAGAATGAAGGTGCTGGTAGAATTGAGAGAGAACAAGCTGGCCCAAGGAGACTGTCTTTGGGCACAAAAGGGGCATAGAAAGAACCCTGAACAGCAGATTTCCCCCCAGATGTGTTAGGCAGAGGCCCATTTGTTAAGTACAGAGAGATTGCTGTGAGTTCTTAAGCAAAGATAAACACTTTACCATAGGTAGAATATGTGAGAGACGGTGGCGTTGGTCTTCTTGATGTAATGGAAGAGTCACGTACAAGGAAATAAAAAGCTTTGAAAGCAAGTGTGGGTGGACTCTGAGAAACCACCCACGGGGCCACCTGAACAGCAGATTTGCAGGCACAGAGGCAGAGCTGTCGACTGGGGTAAAGTCAAGGGACTGGGTGACAAAAGCCTTATGCCCACATGAGCAAAAGTAGACAGATGTGTTTTTAAGCATTTACACTCCAAGGATGGAACATGGCCCCGGTGACAAGCCTGGAGCCTCCGGAAGGGAATTGGGTGGGGGTCTGCCTGCCCGCCTTGCAGAATGCTGACTTCAAAGTAGTCACTTGAAAACTGGCTCCAGAGATCTGGGATATTTTCAGAACCAACAAGAAGCTGAAGGTTTTTCCTATTATTAATTAATTTTTGTAAATTAACACCAAGATTCTTTGTCAGCAAACTGTAATCAGGATAGATATCAAGCAACGTATTTTAATGACCTCACTTGGAGTAAATAGCTTACAGTTTGCTCTCAAAACTGTTATTGTGTCATATATATGCAGAGATTTGGTTAACGTTCCCCAAATCTGAAGGTTCTTTGAACTATTAATGCTTGCAGGAGCTTTTTATACAGGGTGGACAGCTTGCAGAAACTTCAGGGAAAGCAGCCCTGAGGGGTCTTACAGAGTCAAGGAGCTGGCCGTGGTCTGTAAGAGTTAACCAAGTGGTCATGGGCTTAGAGCGAATGATTAGATTTCACACAGAACCAAGTAGAAAATGTGAACCACAGACAGTCAGAAGACTCGGTAAAATGAGGATATTGGGTTTGGCAAAAGGAATGTTGAACTCGTACAGTTCTTAAAAATCATGAGCGTGGAAGCAGGTGGCCATGCTGCTCAGAACTCACCCCAAGTCGTCCACCCCATCCTAGAAGCTCTCTGGAAACAGAAATATTTCAAAGGAATCTTAAAAATTTGGGGGGAAGATAGTCTCTGTGTGTAGCACAGTACAATAATAGTTCTGATGGCAAAATAAATACTGTTTACTCTAATGAGATAACTGAAGACACGTCGCTGGAAGCGGGCTCCTCTGGGGCTTGTCCTCCGTCTGATGGAGAACTCCAGTCTGGGAGAGGTGGGGAGCGGCTGGCCGGGGGCATCAGGTGGTCGAAAGCACACATGGGGGAGGCTCGTTTGGTAGGATGGGACAGACCGTGCGGTTTTGAAGCCATGTAGAGCACAGAGAAGATGGGGCAGTACCCAGAACGAGGGGGCACAGGTGACTCAGGATTGGGGTGTTGAGCGTGATGGCCCATGGTTCTGTAGAGTAAAAAGAAAGGAACACTTGCCAGTTAAGAACACAGCAGCGACACATGAAGAAATTCATACTGGAGCTCATTTTTTTCTTTGTAGAGAGCGGGTATTGATGTCTGAAGAGAGCATGATTTGGCAGTAATTGTTACCTGAGAGTCACTGGCAGGCTGCGGGCGTAGGCAGCAGGAAACAGATGGCTGTCATAGGACCAGGGTAGGAGAGTGTCAGAGACTCATAGTCGAGTCCTGGAACGGGATGTTTGACCATGACTGCTTTGTTATTCGAAGGACATAAAAGTTCCAACCCACAAACACATGGGGTCCTTTTACTACCCCAGCAAGCACGCAGATGTGACCTAGGAGATGAGGCAAAGGGTCAAGGGACCCTTTGTTGTTGGGTTTCCCCCAAATAAGCAAAAGCTACCCAGCTTGTAAGACTGTAACTATGACGACAGTCTGGTGGCCTCCTTTTGTCTTCTTCTCTCATTGTTCTTTCAGCACAGAGCCACCCCCCCCCCCCCCATCTTGTTCTATGCCAACCAGACCCCATTGTTCTCCCAGGTGTCCTGTTGTGCCGAGAAGAGAGGCTCTAGTCTTCTCGAAGGTTCTTGGTGACCTGGCATGTGCCCTGGCCTTCCGCACCACCCATCTCCCAACTCTCAGCCCCTTATCCACCGGGGAGATTAACACGTCCCCTGTTTGCTTGGCCTGGAAGACACTTGGTCGTCTTTAGGGACTGATTGTCACTTCACATAAATGTTACCTCTACAGCAAGGCCGCTCAGACACCCCCGCCTAGAGTACCCATCACTAAGTGACATTTTCCTGTTTGCTTTTGTCTAACTTCCGCCTCTTGCATCATAAAGCAGGAAGCAGGAAGCAGGAATCGCTGCCTCTTGCTCACCACTGGGTCGCCATTCCTAGCCCGGTGCCTGGAAGACACAGACTGTTCAGTCAAGTTTTCTAACTGAGGGAAGACATATTCCGTTTCTATGATTTCAGCTTAACTTGATGAACTATTCTATCTCCCAGGGATCTCTTAACAATCAGCAGGCAGTAGGAGTCTGCTAGTTTTTAAGTAGGGTGTGATTGGCTTATATGCCTGTTTGACATGGTTGTAGGGGACTCTGCTCCTCTCCAACGCAGGGTTGTGACTGCTAGGACTGAGTGTCCCTGTAAGCTTTCTTAGGCAGTTAAATTCAAAGCCTGTTTCGTTCCCTTCTCATCCACTGCCCCAATTAATGACATTTAAAAAAAAACTCTCCCTTCATAGATCTCTGAGGGGAAAAAAAAAGCTGTTTTGATAGGAAGCAGTTCTGTAACCAACAGCGAGAGCAGCTCTGCCCTCAGGGTCCCATTCTGGCACTGTTACCTGTGTCACGATGCTTCCGAGTGTCAGGTTGCCAGGCTGAGTGAGTCCCTTCTTTTGTTTGGGAGATAGTTCCTGCCGCTCTGCTCTCCAGTGAGTTCAGAAGCAGCCAGGTAAACACAGCCCTGTGGCATACCCCAAGCTAAAATACCAGCCCGTCCTTCCCTCGAGGGACCCACCGGAGAAACAAGAGATAAAATATCTGTGCTACGCTGAAAATGAGCACAGAGCAGGAACTCAAAGGCCAGGATGCTGTCACTCAATGAAGTCCGTGTAGATGTGCTCAGACCACCCTCCTTCCAGTGACTGAGCAGTGCCCTGGGCTTGGACACTATATAATTAATACATCCATTCCTCAAGGCCATGCTACCTGCTGGTGCAAGGAAGCCTGCTTACGATTAGCACCATGAAATCATTAATTAGACCGTCCTCTGACCCTGAGCTGGGTATCATTATTCATGCTTTGCAAACAAGGAAAGACAAGGGTGCCAGGGCCCAGACTCTGAGTACTGTGTTGCTGGACTAATAAAGAATCTTGGAATTCCTCATTCTCGAGGATGCACTCCCCGCACATTGAGTGTATCTGTACTATTGAAGATGGCCCAGTGGGAAGACCACCGAGTTAGGAGTAACTTCAAGACAGGTTGCGCTTGACATCTATTTTGGCTCCAGTCTAGCGGTTGTCTGCATGAAAGGAGACTGCCTTCTGCTTGGTGTAGTGGGAGCAGGAGTAGAGGGGCTGTGGCAGGAATAGGGAGGTGGCTTGCCTCAGGAAAGAGCAGGGACCTGCTGTGTGACTTGATCTTTAGAGAGAGAGAGATGTTGTTACCTGAGCAGTGAGAGGTGCCTAGGACTTCAGAAAGGGAGCTCTTCTAAACAGCAGAGTTTTCTAGAGGGCTTCTTTCTTGGTTTTGTAGGCTTAAAATAATCAACATTTTTGTTATTGTTTAGAATACAAACCTCTTAGCTTTCAATACTTGTTTTTCTTTTAAAAAGAGTATACTAAACATTATTTAGATTTTTACTTGAAAATGCACAGTTATTTGGATAAGAGCCATTGTATAGAAATGCAGAAATGTTCCCAGAGTTTATTGAAGTAGACATTCTTGGTTGGTGTGTGTGTGTGTGTGTGTGTGTGTGTGTGTGTGTATGTGTGCGTGTGTGTGTGTGTGTGTGTGTGTGTGTTAGTATGCAAGCCTGTATACCCACTAGGGAGTGAACTCACAGCTCTGTACATACTAAGCACACATCTTCCATACTAGTGAGCTGCACTCTTAACCTTGAAGTATATAGTTTATCTACTATTATAGTAAATGATCACTTGTATATTCCTTTTTTCTAGACGTTTTCTTTTGTTACCTTTCTTTCTTACTTTTGCCAGTGTGGACCTTTTCAGATTTTGATGTTTAATTAGTTATTTGCTTGGAAATTAGCTCATAACACTCATTGGGGTCAGGCCGGTCGGAGTTGCCATCCCTAATATTATTTTTGTGTGTATGTATGTCTCTGTGTGCACAATTATGTATAGGTGCACGAGCACCTGTCTGTCTGCATGTAGGACCCAGAAATTGATATTATCTTTCTCGGTCAGGATTCACCTTACTTTCTGAGACAGGGCCTCCAATTGAACACTGATTACAAAGACTGGCTGGCCAATAAGCCCTTTGTGTCCACCTCCCAGTAATGAGATTGCAGACATCTCCTTACCCCATCCCAGGCCTTTATGTTGCTATTGAGAACCGAAACCCCTGCTTGGCTGGCGAACTCTTTGTTGACTGAGCTATCCCACCAGTGTCCTCCTCTCTTCTTACTATGAGTCTTTCTTTGTACAGAAACTTCAAAACACCCACAAAAATAGAGATAATAAAATAATAAGCCACCACCTCCCCCATTTCCATTTATACATAATCCAGTTTTAACAATTACCAAAGGCCACATCGGCAACCCATCACAGACACACACAGAATTAAAAACCAAGCCTGGCTGGCCAGATGGCTTAGCAGGCAAAGGTACTCACCACAGAGGCCTGCTGACCTACGTCTGATTCCCAGAACACACATAAAGATAGAAAGAGAAGACCAACACGCATGCTGTGGCATGTTTGAAAACATACACGCATATTATGTATGCATGTGGACATATACACAGTACACACACATGCATATGTGTGCATGTTGGAGCACACACTCACACACATACCGATAACTTTTCAGAAATCAAAAAGGCCAAACTTATCAATGGGAACTCACATTTAACTTGCTATAGATACAAATAGTTTTATACACTACTTTTATATTTATTTGTAATTAAGTTATTAGGGCATGCACCATACAATTTCTTTTCTGTTTTTTTAAAGGTTTATTTATTTGTGTGTGTGTGTGTGTGTGTGTGTGTATACATGTGAGTGCCAGTGCCTATAGAGAGCAGTGGTGTTACATCCTCTAGAGCAGGAGTTACAGATGGGCCACTGTGAGGCTGTAGGAAATTAAACTCAGGTCCTCTGGAAGAGCAGCAAGTACTCATGTCTACTGAGCCATCTCTCTAGCTCTCCAAACATTCCCTTGCTTGGTCAGCTGAGGGGGACCTAGAAGCAGGGACACCTCAGGGGCAATGAACACACCTAGACCTCTTTGCTGTTGATACCAGAGTCATACAGAATGAACTAGTCTTCCTTGGGAAATGGCTGATATTAAAAGACCATTGCACACAATACGGAGAATGAACCTGGAATGCCTTTAGGTATAAAAAACTGTAAAACACATCCAAAAACAGTGGCAGCTGGCTACAAACAAAACAAAACCCTTAACAGCCAAAGCTTGAACACTTGGAGGGACAGAATAAATGAGGGTTTCCTGTAACTCACAGTATAAATTAAGTATCCCTGGGTCCATCCTGATATTAGGAGTACAAGATATAGACATGGCTCTGACCCTGACCGAAATCACCTGTAAAAATACATTTGAGGTGATATTGAGAGACTGGGTATTTCATTATATGAAAAAATAATAATAAGTTTTTTAAGTATGATAAGATTATGACTGTGACTTTTTGGAATGTCTTTACTAGCAATATCATTGACCCATTTATGGGAGAATGATATGTCTAGGGTTGGATTGTGTTAATTTGCACTGTGTAAATAAATAAATAAAGGAGAGAGGGTGGATGTCTAAAGAAGTGTTGACCATGGAGAAATGAAATATGTATGTATGTATGTATGTATGTATATATGTATGTATGTATATGTGTGTATGTATATGTGTGAGTATTATATGTATATATGTGTGTGTATTTCTGTTTCTCTAGAGAATCCTGACTACTGTGTGTATAGGAACACTCCAAACTTATAGGAAACTCCATCAGTTTTCCTATAAATCTAGAATTGGTTTAAAATCCCTTAAATTAAAAGTCCAGTCCTAAGCATAAAGTTATTTTTCCCATAAATGTCAGTATGCATCTCTAGAAAAGATGCCGTCAAAACCAACAACCGCGGTACTGTTGGGAATGTTGATTACTTCATATGAGCAGGTATCCTGCCACAGTTCTAATTACTCTAGTCATCTAAAGTCTTCTACATGCGATTCGAGTTTCGATTCTAAAGGACGGTTGACTAATTAATTAGACGTAAGGGTCTCACTGTGTATCTCTGGCTGTCCCAGAACTCACTCTGTAGACCAGGCTTGCCTCAAACTCACAGATCCACCTGCCCTACCTCCTCCATGCTGGGATTAAAGGTGTGTGCCACCACGCAAGCTCTGTCACTCTTTTTCCCTTGTGGAATGTTCCACATCCTGGGTTCCTCTGTTTTGTGCTCAGTGTCACTGAACTTTTCCTCCACCCTCAGTATTTTCTGGCAAACCGTAAACTCACCACAGGTTCTTGATTTATTTATTTGGGGGAAGGATGTTTCACAGACGGTGCTGTGTATAATCAAACATCCAACACTTTCTCATTCTTGTGAAGGTTGATATGCTCCTCTGGACCTCCCTCTCAGAGCCTGTATAGTACGGTCACATGACTGTTGCTTCAGCTATCACCACACCCAGCCACATTTGTTAGCTGGCACTTTTCTATTGGAAGAACTTTCCTTTACCGTGTGGATTAGTACCTTCAAAGGCTCATGAGGACGACAGAACAAGCGCTTGATTTAATTCCCTTACTTCCCAGTTTCTGGAATAATGACTTGTCGCATTAGAAAGCTCCAGAGAGCTGGGTGGTGGTGGCTCATGCCCTTAATCCCAGCACTTGGGAGGCAGAGGCAGGCGGATTTCTGAGTTTGAGGCCAGCCCGGTCTACAGAGTGAGTTCCAGGACAGCCAAGGCTACACAGAGAAACTCTATCTCAGGGGAAAAAAAAGAAAGAAAGAAAGAAAGCTCCAGAGAGGGCCACAGCTTTCTTGTTATCTGTGCTGTATTTGCAACTGTACAAGAATCATAGAGATGGACAGATAGTGTCAAAAAAAAATAACAACCGGAAGCTGTGGGCTTCTTAGACGTGTGACCCACTGGCACTTTCTACCTTTAAATACGACCGTCGAAAGCTGGGAAGATGGCTCAGTGGGCAGACTGCATGCTGTGCAAGCACAGGAACCTGACTCTGATCCCCAGCATCTATGCAAAAAACGGGGTGTAGTGGTGGTGGGCATCTGTAATCCCAGCAGTGGGTAGTGGGCGCTGTGACAGGCCAACGGAGCTCACTGGCCAGTCAGCCTAGCCAACTGATGATCAACATGCTCAGTAAGAGGTCCTGCTTCAGAAAATAAGGTAGACAGTGATTAAGGGAGACAGCTGACATTCACCTCGGCCTCTACATGCATGCACAGACACACCCTCAGGAACACATTCATAGATCACGCCCTTCACTTGGACCCACATATACCACCACACAAAATAATCAAATGTTAGAGAGGAGAAAAGAGAAGAGGGGAGGGGAGAGGGGGAGGAAAGAAAGAGAGAGAGAGAGAGAGAGAGAGAGAGAGAGAGAGAGAGAGAGAGAGAGAGGGCTGGGAATAGTATAGTGAAACCTGTTTTGGAAGGGAGAGAGAAGTGGCCCACAGAGAGTGGCATTTCCAGGAAGGGTAAGCAGTCCCTGACACCGTCACTGGTCGACTTCATGCATGAGCCAGAGAGAATGGGGGTTAGGGGGAGGAGCCAAAAGAAAGGTGACGACGTGCACAGTTCAGTGAATCATGAAACAGGAAGAAGAGAGCAACCAGGAGCGTGTGCTTTGGCGCGCAGCCTCCATCGAAGGCTGACTGCTGACCCTGACCTCATGAAACCGTTTCTCCCCTAGATTCCAAGGCTACTTAGATGCTGACCTGAGGAGGGGGTCTTCTTTCTAGATGTTCTTCTTTTATTTCTATGGGACGTAAGACACTTTTGAAGACATATGATTTTAAAACGCATTCGTCCATTGGCAGTCCTGCACCATGTTCCTGTGTGCACTCGGATAAACATGGGTTTCCTTGTCCACTGAGGAATACGATGCATGGTCCTGTCTTTATCAGAGGAGGGCGGCTCGCTTAGAAGGAATGAGGGCAGAGATTATATCTGCTAAACTACCCTGTGACTCAGAGGCTGACCCGAAGCAGGGTTGAAAACAAAACAAAACAAAACAAAACAAAAAAACAACCCAAATATGGCCGTGTCTTTTAACTATGTCTGTGGTCTTCTGAAAAGCCAATGTTAAAAAACTGTGTTCAGATAGGCTGCGGTGATCTTCCATCTTTTGCCAGCTTGTCCTTAGCTGGGGGTGGAACGGAGGACTCGGGCAGGGCTCTACCGCTGGGCCACACCCTCAGCCTAGTGCTGGTGTGTTTAATAGGAGGCACCTCGATCGCTGTTCATGCGTCAGCAGTCCATCAGGAATCAGCGTAGTGCGTAACAACTTACAAACCTTTGTAATTAGACAGTCTTTCCCTTTTTATGTGTTTTTATATGGGGAGAGATTAAAAACGCCCAGGAAACTTTAACTGGCCTTTTAAAGTCCCAACGCTTTTACTTTTCATTTAGTATTTTATTGTCCTTGGTGTGAAGACAAGATCTCACTATGTAGCCCAGGCTGGCTTACAACTTACGGCAATCCCCCTGACTCTGCTTCCTGAGGGCCGGAACTACAGACAACCCCCTCTATGGTTGACTTCTTCACTTCTTCACATAAATTCATTCAGAAGTTTTAGCTGCATTCACATTACGACATAAGCCCTGTGGTGGCCCATAGGATATTGCATTCAATGCTAGCCTGAGCTATATAGTGAGATCCTGACGTAGGACAACAGAAACGAGATTTTTAAGAATAGATTTGGAGGGCTGGGGAGATAGCTCAGCAGCTAAGAGCACTTGCTGGTCTTGCACAAGACCCAGATTCCATTCCCAGCACTCAATCCACGTCTGGAGCTCACAACCACCTATAACTCTAGTTCCAAGGGATCCAGTACTCTCTTCTGGCACCTGTAGGCTTGACGTGCACACACACTATCTGTCCACACATTGCAGACAAAACACTCGTGCATATTAAATAATAAATCATTTTTTTTAGAAAGGAAACTAAATACATTTAGTGTCTCCCTCAGTGGACAAGCAACTCCAGTTCCAGAGTCTGCACGGGCCTGCCTCTTCCTCATCCCTGGGAGTGCAGGCCCTGCAGGGGAGAGGTCTTCCCAGGACCAATGGGTAACCGGTGGAAGAGCTTGCATGCACAAGCTGTGTTGTCCATCGGCAGGCATGGCAGGTCTCTCGTAGATAACATGGAGGCAGGCTATGGAAGAGAATATTGGGCTTCAGACACATTTGAAGGTATATTTTTCAAGGGTCAAAGGACACAATACTTGGGACATAGGAAAGGAAGAGACCGTGGAAAGGGATAGGCCTGGGCTTGGGGATCTCAGGCTGGGTGAGACAACTGTGAAAACTGCTCTCCTGACACTTAACAACTTGTAAGCTATTTAAAGCATAAAAAGAAAATTAGAACTTTGATACTTTTTTAGCTTGACTCATAACTTTAAACCACTTAAGTATATGATGTGGAACTTTCCACTTAGAATCTTGTTTTCTCTTGTTTGAAATTAATGTTTGGGCAAATTTGGCCAGTTTTTAAAAAATACTTTTAGTACATATTAATTACATGTAATTTGTTTTATTATAAATTTTTTTTTCAAGACAGGGTTTGTCTGGGTTTTTTGTTTGTTTTTAGTTTGGTTGTTTTTTGTTTTGTTTGTTTGTTTCTTATTTACCTCTGGCTGTCCTGGAACTTATTCCGTAGTCCAAGCTGTCCTCAGACTCACAGAGATCTGCCTCTGCCTCCTGAGTGCTAGGATTAAAGGTGTGTGCGACGACCACCACCCAGCTTATAACATTTTTATATATTATAATATATTTTGATCATATTTTCACCCCAGTACCGTTTCTTGTCTCCTCCCCTCCCACTGATTACCTTCCTCTAAATAGCTAGTCAAATCTACACACTGATTTTTTTTTTTT
>JADRCD010219106.1:981-23062 GCA_019843815.1 Montemys delectorum
AAAGAAAGAAAGAAAGAAAGAAAGAAAGAAAGAAAGAAAGAAAGAAATAGAGAGAAATCACTTCTAGGGGTTATTGTTTTATAATAAAAAAGATCAATATAACATGAGAGAGTTGTGTTTGCTTATCTGTATTTATTTTGCCTGTATTAAGATAGGAGGTTGACAACTTAAAACATGATAGAATGTCTCCACAAGCATAAAGGGAATCGGAAGAATTAAAATGAAGGTGGGCAGCGAGAGGACAGTTTTTGGCTTAAAAATCTAGTGTTGAATCAAACATGAAATGAGGGAGGATATCATAAAGAAGATGCCATGAGTAAAAGGCAAACATTACACAGTAAAACAGGCTTTTATTAGGTTCCATTACTTCTCTTTAGGATAGGCAATTGGCTGAGATCAGCCTTCTAAGTACTGAAATATGCATGTATTGAAAACAGCAGCCACGCATACAAGACGTGATATTCAACTTCTATTTCATAATTTTGAAAAACATTTTAAATATATCAAATTATTTTCTAACTACCAATTACAAAATAAAAGGCCCTTTTTTTTGTAAACCACACAGGCATTTTCATGTCAGCAGGAACCTCTTGAGGACAACAAAGCTTTGTAATTCATAGGTGCCTGTTTTCAGTCTGCACTTTAGCACTCTTCTCAGAAATGTTTCTAATTCTGTATTAAATACAAAACTATTATAGAATCAGTTTGTTACCTGAAGGATGGATTATAGTTTTACAGTTTTGGGAGTTTTAAATTCAACCTTCAAATGAAATGCATGCTTAGCTGAAAAAAAAAACCATACATTTAGCTACATCGTTGTTTACTGTTTTAGAATATTACAAATTCTACAGGACTCTATAACTTCTGTGGTATGAGTCACCTTGTCAGAGACCCAGAATATTGAAAATGGAGGGAAGGAAAGAATAAGAATATAAGTAATCCCGGGAGACATTCAAGAGCAATGCAACACAAATAAGGTCAGTAGTAGGTTTTCTAACTTGACAAATAGGACTAAATTTAGGGCCAGACACTGGCCATTGGATTATGATTAAAACATGGACATATTTTCCATTTAAAAAAAGATATATGTAAATTATTTATGTTTCCTTTTTAAAAATTATTATATGTTTTTCCTTCATGCATGCCTATTTATGTGTATGGTGACAATATAGGCCAGATGAGGGCTCTGGATGGGACCTCATAATACTGGAGTTACAGACAGCTGTGAACCACCATAGTAGTGGTCGAAATTAGATCTGAGTCCTCTGCAGGATCAGCAAGTGTTTTTAGCTCTTGAGCCATCCCTCAGATCTCCTATTTATCTCTCTGATCCTTGAGTTTAATCATACTACTTGAAGCACTTGAATATATGAGTATATTCATATATATGCATATATATATAACATAGATAGATAGATAGATAGATAGATAGATAGATAGATAGATAGATAGATAGATAGATAGATAGATGCTCTCTATATATACCATCTGTTCTAGTTAGGTCTGTGCTTCATCCTTTAATATTTCAATACCGTTGCCTCGTTGTCTTCAAAGTTTTTGATGTCATAATCTCTGTTATAGAAGTAATACTGTGCTATGCATCTACATTTTTACTTTATTTATCTACTCTTTGATAATTTCATACACGTATGTGGGGTAAGAATTCATCATCGTAGCTAGCCCCTATAAAAGATACACAATCCAAGTATTTTAATTACAAATCATAAGCCTAGCTTGGCCAGATCTAGCACTTTGCTCACATATTCCCCAGCTTCGAAATTCCTTGCTCCTTGCTATTTCTCCTGGTCACATAATCATTGTCCATCTCCCTTCATGGCAGCTTCCTCTACCTCTGTTTTCTTTTCTCCTCTCCCTCTACCTGCAACCCCACTTTGATCCTCATGTCCCACCTTTCCCCCTCCACTGCTCTACGTTTTTATTAACCAGTTAAATTGAGGAGCAAGGTTACATAGCATCACTTCATGTATGCGAGTATCTGCTCGTTGGGGACAACCACATCTGGAGAAGCCAGTATTATCATTAGAATCAGACCAACCTACTACATGTATTCAAAATACTTTCCTCACACCCACCTTGTTCCCCACCTTCAGTTTCTCCCTGACTCTCCTAAAACTCCCTCCCAACTTCATGTTCTCTATCTTTTGCTTTGCAATCCGTTGAGCATACATAGTTCTCTCTGTATGCAAATAGGTAGGAGTCTTGTTTGAAGCATGAAAAACATGAGCATCTATGCCCTAAAAAAAAAAATGGTTTTACTGCTCCTAGAAAGTATGAGCTGTGAGCACTTCTCAACTAGAAGTAGATCTACAGAGGTCCTCCCCAAGCCATGGTGGAACTTGAATCATCCAAGCAACTGTAGTTGTGAGTTCATGGTTACAACAGACTTGTCATTACTAGAAGTCTAAATTTACCAACAGTGTTCTTCTAGCCTGCAAAATATTTCATCCTCTCTCTTCTGTGAAGATTCTTTAGCTGTGGTGGTAGGAACTGAGTCTCTAGTGTATAACGTAACACCAAGCAATAGTTTAAAGAATTAATATGCCTGAGGAGATATCCTCAGAATAAAAAAAGTATTATGATTAGTAGAGCAAACTCAGACCATAAACTTGTTCAAGATTGTAATGGGTGTTAGAAATTGGTCAGGTAGTTTATAGGTAAGGACATTTTTTTTCTTGTCCAGAAGCCAGAAATATCCATGATTCAATCTTGCCTCTTGGTCAAAAATGATAGAATAGGTTCTGTTTTGTGACCTGCTTTCCTGTTCCATTATCTAAAGCTTTAGCAGGTAATTCCATAATAAAAGTATGTAAGCCTGCCTTCTTGTTCCTTAACTTTATTCTGAGAGTTTCTTGATGCAAAAGACCCAAAATCCACTGGTTTGAGCCATTTATTTGTGCTTTCATACTTGAGATAAGAAAGCCTTCATTGCCACCACGCCCAACCACCTATCCTCCAATTCATTAGTAGCTCAAATTTTTAATTCATTTCTGATGGATTTGAAATTTGCTTGTAACCAACAAGATTAGTCAATAAGAATTTGTAGAATGAATATATGTATATACAATTAAATAGTTAATTATATATGTTATACGCAACAGACACACATACACACATACATATGATATATATACCCTTACCTGTCATGTGATGAGAGATCATAAACATGCCTTCCATAGTCATTAAAAATATTAATGAGAATTGAATTCAAAAGTGATTAAAAATAATTAAAATTAGCATATAACTCATAGAAGGAGAAAGGGCTCCTCCCTTCTTACCTGCTTTTAGGTGACCGATTTGATTCCAATACTTTATTCTTCTTAATAGCCCCACTGTTAACCTGTTTAAGGTTCAGAGAATAGGCAATGGGAATAAATTGCAAGTCTTCAGCTTTGAAATGCTGCCCCAAAGACCTTAATCAACAATTATTGATTTTTAAGTCTAGGGGGAGGTCAGCCACAGTCATGCGCATTCATATTTATTAAAAGTTGTAGGCAAGGTATAATAAATATTAGATTTCTATTTGTCCGCATTTAGATGGCAACAAAATTAGTCTATAAAAGCACTAATAATTGGAATTCAGTTCTTTTCTTTAGTGTGGCTGGCTACTGCTGCTGCCTTGTGAGTGAACCCAGAGGTGGCGTTTACATGAATCAGTCCTGATCACAAGATCTCGGCAAGTTTAGGACAAAACCTGACTGAAGAGACAAAGAGTTTGTACAAAGAAGCAGCCACACTAGCTGCAATCCTGGTACTGCACTTTTGACTTTGCCCTTTCTTCAGGGGACCTTTGGGAATATCGATTTTCTTAGAAGACTACTACGGATGACAAAGGGAAAACAAAAACTAAAACAAAATGACTCCACACATTTAGAAATTCTGTATAATTTAAAGATATTCGAGTCTGGTGAGGGGAGTGATATTCTCCTTTGAGTTATATGGTTGTGAAATGATTTAAGAATAAAAAAAGGAAGCGGTAAGGAAGAAAAAAAGAGGGTAATTAGGAAGCATGTGTATACTGAAAGAAATCATATGTTTTTAACCATTCAATACTAATCAGAGTTCTGTGTAACTAGAAGATACAGGAACTACAGAGAAATGATGCTATAAACACACTCTGTGGTGGGTGATCCCTGGCCATTGTTGCTACACTGGAGCAAGGAGCAAAGATGCTCCTTGCCACCTTTGACAGGAATGGATGCTTACATTTTGTCTCTAACATTCCTATCTTTGTCCCACAGAGGGCGACATGATTAGGAATGCTGGCATTAGAAATGCTCTAAGTGGGCTCGAGAGATGGCTCAGTGGTTAAAGAGCAATGGCTGCTCTTCCGAAAGTCCTGAGTTCAAATCTCAGCAACCACATGGTGGCTCCCAGCCATCTGTAAAGAGGTCTGACGCCCTCTTCTGGTGTTTCTGAAGACAGCTATTTACACATACTTACATATAATAAATAAATAAATAAATCTTAAAAAAAAAGAAAGAAAGAAATGCTCTAAGTACCAGTGAAAGGCACCTACCTGTCCCTATGAGCGTGATGATTAAGACTATTTTGTTCTTTGATCAATAGTAACGTAGACATTTAAAGAAACCTGTATTTTCCTAAGATTTTCTTCATGACATTAGAAATAAACAATTATTTCCACTTTTTAAATTGGTGATAGAAACATTGTCATCATGATGTTAGCCTTAATACAATGACAGTAACATTTCAAGCAACTATTGAATATCTATTGAATATCACTGAATATCCGGGAACCCCACACATAATGAAATTAAAGGGTTCCAAGAACTAAAGTTAACATATCTTGAGAAGTAGTAGACAGTAACTTTTGCTCTATAAGTTGAGAAGTATGTAATGGCCAAAATTATCAGCAGGCAAAAAGTGCATTATAAATATTCAAATGCAGATGAACAGATGGGTCCACAGAGGTCATAGATCAGAGAACAGAATATTTGTAACAGAGATTGTGTAACTGACCTACTTATTCGTTTTCCTATGTCCATAACTGAACTATAATAATTGAATCATTAATGGATAATGTTGACTGTACAATGTAAATACCACTTTTGGAATCTTATATAAATAAGAATTACATTCTTAATATGCTTGGTCCATTTTTCCTTATTCTGCAAGAAGCCAGAATAATTTTAATTTACATCATAGCCTAATTGCTATCCTAAATGCACATTAGGCGTTCTAATTCCTCTGAAATGTAATCTGATGTATAACACTGGTTGTTCTTGGCTTTACCTTAGTGACTTCTACTCCAGGAAAGCCTTTTTAAATTAACAAAAGAGTCTCATTTCCCAGGTATATTCCATTGTGCCCTAGCAGGCTTTGTCTTTTTTTAATGGTATTATTGTTAATAGATATTTGGAACAGCTTGCTAAGCCAACTCAACTCAACCTGGTATCCACTGCACACTGATCCATTCACTGTGTGATGCACTGGTGCTCTTTACTCTAAGGATTATGGATACTACTAAGAATAAATCAGAGTAAAAGAAAATGGGGTTTGGGACAATTTGTTTGTTTTTGATTTGTGTGAGTGTGTGGTGTGTGTGTGTGTGTGTGTGTGTGTGTGTGTGTATGTGTGTGTATGATAATGAGTGACCATGCTGAGATAGTGAAAGCCAGAATGTAATGGCCAAAACATCAAGAATCAAAGTAACATCATTGAAAGTAGGCAAAGAGAAGGTTTACCATGTGTTTTAGCATTCAGACTTTGGAAATTCAGAAAGGAAAATATTAAAACTATAAAAATACTGAAATATTTTTCCCCAAAGTACTGTGTGTGTGTGTGTGTGTGTGTGTGTGTGTGTGTGTAGCTTTGTTCAGATACCAACTCTTTTGCTTAGGACAGTAAGAATAAATCCAAATTGTGTTACATTTAAATCTGTAAGATTTTTATATTGAAGTCTGCAAGACTTGGTTAGAAATTAGAAATTAAAAGATCCCACAAATTGAGAGATCAGTATCCAACAGGTAAATAGAGACGAAACACTGAAGGACAGAACTTTGCATTAAAGTACCACTCAGTAAATGCTATCATCTAGTGGTTATCTAGGCCAGCAGCTATAATCTACCATAAATGAGTCAGCAATGGAGGAAACACACTACCAACCTTAATTTCTAAAATTCAAAGTGAATATCCAAGACTTAGAAGTACTCTCCCTAAGCTATATAGTTTCATTTATTGACAAGCCATTAGTTGCCTCTGTTTGCTTGATACTTAATACTAACTGCAAAGCTATGCTCAGTTCTCTCTAACCAATCACTCTTGCTTCATCCACTACCCTCAAAAAAATTAAAAGACATTAGAGATCGTTTCTAAGAGTGCAGACAGCTTCCATCACCTTGGTTTTTTTTTTTTTTTCCATTCAAATGCCACTTACATAAAGTTTTAATTTTCTTGTTTCTGTTTAGCACATTTAAGCGTATAAATATACAAAATAGCATTCTCATGCTCTCAATTTGTATTATTCATGAACACATGGTATTTATTAAATCTCCTTAAAATAGTTTATAGTGACCTTGGTTTGGAATGCTTTCTTTCTATTCCAAATTATTACTTGTAATCTTTCTTCTTTATTGTTATAGCTTTAAATTTTTAAAAGAAAAATAGTGGTCTCATTTCCAACTTAAAACTACTGTCAAAATATATATGACAGACATTCAAGTAAGGCATACAAAACGTGAAATGTATTTTGTTAACACAATCTTGCTTCATGTTTTAATATATTTCCAAGGACATTTGCAAAATTGCCATTGGAAAATGAACATGGTAAATGGGCAATGCTCAGCTAAAATGATTATAGCAAACTAGCCAAGAATGTTATATAACACTTTAGCAACAAATTGAACTCGTGCATACAAACTATAATACTTTATACTTCAAGTTATTAATGAATGTGCTCATTTTTTCTCATGAAAACAATGAATAATTGGTATTCAACAGAAGATATTTTAGCAAAACTGGAAAGCAGCAATTCTAAATTAGGCTATAGTCATTATAGGCGATACATAACACTATATAATCCACTTGTCTACATTATCATCTCTTAATTCTAATTTCTTGCTAACAAAGGTCAAACTCTTGCACATACATTCTGTTTTAAATATATGTGTGTCTGCTTTCAAAAACTTGTAAAGTATTTGGTTCTTGATCGAGTCTGACTTTTAAATATAGAAGAATATAATCATCCCAGTTATATACAAATGTAATTTTGAAAATTCCTGGCATATGCAGATTTATTGTATATTTTCTTATATCTATTTGTACATCTACAAATAGATTATATAAACTCATGTAACCATATATATGTACATGTTATTTAACTCAGTCATACTATTTATTCTCTTACGTAGTACATTTAAAATACATTACATATTAGTTATCCAAATGACCTTAGATAAACTTTTCAAAAAAGTCTTAATTACTTCCACTTAATTGGAAGTAATTAATTTTTCCAGTGTATTATCATATTTTAATTATATTCTTGAAAATATTTTTATACTAATGTCTTTAGCAGGAAGTCAGAGCAAGAATGACAAAAGTTGTAGTTCAAGAATGGCAACCTAGGTTTTCAAATACGTGACCAGGAGATGATTTGTGAAGATGTATGATATTTAATATGTTCATAACAAAGTTAGTAGAAAGCAAAGATTTAAAAAGATTTAAAATGAACTAGTCTCACTCTACAGCTTCTAGTCTCACTTCTAACTCACGTCATTCTTCCAGAACAAGCCACCCATATGCTGGAGTTATAGGTTAAGCCATGTGACTGAGCCTTGGAATCCAGTCAGCACAAAAGTACAGTCACTCACATGTATATACACTCTCATATGTGCCTGCCACTGTTGTAGGGACTGTTGGTAGTAGCATGGTATCTCTTGGAGGAGGGAGAATACATACAAACTGACAAACCAATGAGCTCTCAGGGTAATGTAGGAAAATCATAATTAACTGTGAAGGTAGAATTTGGGACAAGGTAAGAGAAAAAAGACACAGGCTACGAAAGGGCTCTGAATGATGATGAAAAAAATATATCTCTTCAAGGGGCTTTTTACGGGTGAAGGAAACACACAGAAAGCATCAGAAAGAATCACCTCAGGCAGAGGGAAATCCAGAACTAGAATGAATCCATTAACTTCAAGTAAACAGAAAGCACACCTGGATCCAGGACAAACCAGGTCATCTCGGAAGGCTAAGAAGGTGTGGGAAACACTCTGATCAGCGGACTGGTGACCATGAAACTTCAGAAAGTCTGCCAAGCCTCTTTAGGAAAAAGAAAGGACAGAGGAAAAACAGACAGCAGTTTTTACTGGGGATTGTACAGAATCCCAGATTTGCATTTTCAACAAATTCCCTGGTGACTTTGATACCTGTGATCCAGAGCCTCACCTGGTAAATAAGTGATCCTAGGCCATGAGGATGGACAAGCATCGATTCATTTTATGATTGCGAACTGTGTTGTAAAGTACAGAGCTAGTCAGTGTAGTAGGCTCTGAACAAAGAGTAAGTTTGTAAATGGAAGTGGAAATTTAAGTGAAGTATACAGCACAGGTTTGACTGCTGTTTCCTGAAAGCATGCTGAGACTCTTCTATGTTTTTTTTTTAAAAAAAACTTTTAAAAATTTTTATTTATTCATATATATATACATATATATATACATATATATATACATATATATATACATATATATATATACCGATGTGGTTTTTACATGTGCACAAGATGTTCATGAATGTGGATTTGTGTGAGTTTCCGTGTGCACATGTATGTAGAGACCAGAGGTCAGATGTATTCCTCAGTTGCTCTCTAGCTTCTTTGAAGAGACATAGTCTCTCCCATTGTACTGGATCTTCCAGATTTAGATAGAATGGTGGATCAACCAGCTCTATAAATCCATCCTCCAAGCCAATCCAGATGGCTCCTCAGCCCTCGGATTGCAGAATGTTATTGGGTTTAATCTTTCACATGGGTACTGGAGATCACACTCTGGTCTTTGTGCTTCTGCAGCAAGCACTTTATGGGGATCATCTAATTTCCCAGACTATATCATCAGTATGGATTCATTTATGTCTGCTCTCATGCTTTTCTGTTTCTCTATATCTTGTTACTACTGTTCTTTCTTTGCTGAGTTTATTTTCTATTAAGAGGACATATTTATAATGTAGCACCTTATCTCTTTTACTGTTTTATTATTATTACATGCTTTATAAGTTAATTTCTTTGGCTTTCCCTGAGGCTTAGAATGTACAGCACTAAATTATTTGACCCAGAATGATTTTAAAAGTAGCACCTTGTTGTACCAAATTCAGTGAGCGTTATTTTGTTGCTGTCTTGGTTTTTTTGGTTTGGTTTGGTTGTTTTTTTGGTTTTTTTGGGTTTTTTTTGTTTGTTTGTTTGTTTTTCCAGCCTGGATATTTACTTCCCTGGCACTTTTAAGTACAGGGACTTAGCACCTCGTGCTTTCATCTCCTGGCTCCTCCATCTTCATCTCCAGCTTCACAATCAGTTGCTTTTAGATAGTGAGTAGTGCATGGTGGACCAAGGGAAGCCACTGATTTTTAGACCACTTTCTCTCCACATTAACATTTGAAGCATAACCTGCTCTTAAGAAAATATCACATCGCTCTACTTTACTGGTGCAAAAAAATTTAAGACGATGCCAGACTGAGTAGGCCAAACACTTCCCCATGATGAAAGGTATGTTAAATATTAGTGATTTGTAAGTCCTTTCTGCCACGTTAGACATCTTGAGAAATGACTTAAGTAACTTAAGATAAAAACTATAATGACTTAGAATATTGCCATGATAAAAGATGTAAAGAACGGACACATTTTCAGCATATTCTGAAGACAAAAATCTATAGATTTGAGTTATAGTGTAGAAGGCAACATGACTTGCCAAAATGCTACATGGAGCAATAAAACAAGAATGTGTGAAGGAGAAAGAAAAAACTTGACTTCATAATTTTTCAATACTGGTCAAATATCCAAGAGAAACTATAAGGTAATGTAAGTCTTTCATTATATGGAACTAGTTTACAGTGAGCTCTAGATAGCTTTAGAAATACTGGCAGAGTTTCTTTAAATGTTTCCTTAATTTTGTTTGTAAAATGTTTGTTAATGGGAAGCAATAAAAATATAACAGTTTGGAATGCCAACAGCAATAACTTAAGAATATTTTAAAACACAAAAGAGAAGGGAAAAGCTAAGCAAAAGACCACTAGATAGTTGTATCATGGGTAATCTGAACATTTTGGCTAATATGTACTTATCAGTGAGTACATACCATGCATGTCCTTTTGGGTCTAGGTTACCTCACTCTGGGTGATATTTTCTAGTTCCACCCATTTGCCTGCAAAATTCATGATGTCCTCATTTTCAATAGCTAAATAGTATTCCATTGTGTAAATGAGCCACATTTTCTGTATCCATTCTTCTATTAAGGAACATCTGGGTTGATTTCAGCTTCTGGCTATTACAAATATGGTTGCTTTGAACACAGTGGCATATACATCCTTTTGATATGAGAAAGCAGCTAACTCACATATGAAGCTTAACAAGAAGGAAGGCCCAAGTATGAATGGTTCAATCCCACTTAGAACCGGGATAAAATGATCATGGGAAGCAGAGGGAGGGAAGGACATAGGTTGGTGAGGAGAGGGGAGAGAAAAAAGGGGGGCAAGATCAGGTATAAGAGGAGACAGGAGAGAAGCCCAGAGGGTCAGGAGAATGAATAAAAATATGTAGCAGTGTAGGGTGGGGAACGAGTAGAACCTCTAAAACATCCCAGAGACCAGGGATGTGAAAGGCTCCCAGGACCCAAGGTGAATTTCCTTAGCCAAAATACCCATGAGTGGGGAGATGGAACCTGAAGAAACAGCCTCCAGTAGAGACATGGCCTCAGTTGAGGGATGGGACCATCTATCCATCACAAAATTTCTGACCAAGAATTGTTACTGTATAAAGGAAATACAGGGACAAAAATGGAACATAGACTGAAGGAAAGGATATCCAGAGACTGACCCAACTTGGGATCCATGCCATGTTCAGACACCAACCCTGACACTATTGCTGATGCCATATTGTGCTTGCAGACAGAAACCCAGCATGACTGTCCTCTGAGAGACTCTACCAGTACCTGTCTGAGACAAATACTTATAGCCAACCATCGGACTGAGCCTGTGGACCCCTATGGAAGAGTTAGGGGAAGAACTGAGAAAGCTGAAAAGGATTGCAACCCCATAGGAAGAACAATAACAATTAACCAGAAACCTCAGAGCTCACAGGGACTAAGCCACCTATCAAAAAACATACATGGGCTGATCTATGGCCCCCGTTTATATGTAGTAGAGGATTGCCTTGTCTGGATTCAGTGGGAAGGGTTGTGCTTGGTCCTCTGGAGGACTGATGCTCCAGAGAAGGGGGATTCTATAGGGGTGAGGTGAGAGTGAATGGGTAGGTGTGGGACACACCCTCTAAGAGGTGAAGAGGAAGGGTACAGAATGGGGAGGATCATGAAGGGAGGACCAGGAAGGGAAACATTTGAGATATAAATAAATAAAATAATTAATAGAAAACAAATAAACAAAAAAACCCATTAAATAATAGTTGCCCCATTGCAGAGGGTACATGGAGAATTCTAGGGCAGGAGTCATCACAGAACCCCTGAAAAGTCAGTATTTAAAAATTAGTCAAGTGTGTTCAATGGTTCTGATATGTTGAGTAAGAAAAATAAGTGTTACCAAGGCAGCATACCACTTTGATGAGTGCATTTTTTTTTTTAATCTCCTATCTTTTTTCCTTGGTCTAAATGGTGATGCCAATGAAGAGACTGAAGGAAACATTGTTATTTGATGTTCACAGATGAAGCACAGTAGATTCTTACTTTTTTCTTAGCATATTGATTGAATCTTGTAGTTCAGTCAGCACGCTGTGAGAAGGCAGATTTATTTGATATACTAGGTGCACATTTGGAAGGCCACTCAGAGAAAAAACAGTGCCCCAAGCTCTGTCATGATCAATTTCTGAATCTGTAAGTGACAAGCCATTGGATGATTCCAAACCACAAGCATCATATTCTCTATAAATTGGTTCCAAGGAAATGACAAGCCATCACTGCTGTGTTTACTTTCCAAAATCAGGACTCAGGATCTGTGGGCAAAACAAAAAATAAAAAACAAAAAACAAAAACAAAAACACTATGCTATGACTCAAATGTATTTACACCAATATTTACTGGATTAAAAACTATGCTATGCTCAATGTAATTGATTTTTTTTAAGACATGGGTTTTAGGAAATGACTAAGTCATGAAGGCACTAAACTCATGACTAGATGAATACAAAAGAAGCTTTACTTAGTGTTCTTACCATTTTGCCTTCCTACTCTTCTCTCACATGAGTATGTGGCATTGTGATGGCTTTTTAGAACCGGGAAGAGCTGGCTCTTACCAGACATTGAAAGAGTAGATGCCTTAATCTTGGATGCTCTACACATTGTAACTGTGGAAAACAATTTTGTGTTATTTATGCATTATCCAATTTCAGGTAGTTTATTACAACAGCAAAAGTGGACTAAGGCATAGTTGTTTTCCTTTGGGATTTATAGATGATGTTTTGCTGCCACAGAAACTAGAATCTAGGCATAAGATTTAAGGAATAACTAAAGAGTAGGCGTGGCTGTGAAAGAAAAGACAGAGAAAGCCTTTGTAGAAATGGAAAGAAGTTAACATATAAGGACCATAGAAACTTTTGTGTGGGCGTTAGATTGTGGATGAAATAAGAGATTATGAAGGGTTCTGAACAGAACTTTAATGTGCTCTGACTGATGTCAAGACACATGCTTGCTCTGAGGTGTCAACATTCTTTGTGTTTTTCTTTTCTTTCTTTCTTTTTTTAAGGGAAACACAAAGCTGTCATTGTAACTTGTTGCCTAGCAGTAAACTTCTCCCTAATTTTTTTTTTCTGGAAATGTACCTCTAGGTGGGTAGCAAGGAAGCCATAAAACACAGCAGACAATGGGTGTGTTATCAAAGACAAGAGTTGCTCCCAGAAAACACTAAGGAGACATTCATGTAGATGGCTTTCCTAACATTTATCTGTTTCCTAATTATACACAAGAATAATGCATTTGGAACCAAAAATATATTCACAGCTTTGTAAATTATTGTACACATTAAATACTTAAGAAAAGAAAAAGAAAACTCCCTGTCTTAAACTTCAGCTCAAGTGTTTTGCTCCAGCATACATGTCTGCCTTTACAATGCCACAACGACTAATACAAAACTACAAAAATCAGAAATATGCCACTCACCAGTCTGGCTTGAAACAGCTTATGATTGGTAATGCTTTGTTTGAAACAAAGTAAGCAATTTTCCCTTAAATGAAAGACTACATTGTCATATTAGTGATTTTACAGAAACTTTTCTTACCAGTCATTTTGTTTTCTTTGGAGATGAGAAAACTCAAAGTTGTCATAACTGCAAATATTGAATGCAATGATAGTCTGTAAATCACTTATCTCTTATTCCTCTATGGAACTTGCTAAATTAAAGAAGTGTATCCTGCTATAATTAAATAGAGTGCAGTCCTAGTGCAGCACATACATCCCATAAGGTACAAACTACATTTAATGAAGAGGGAAGACCACAGTATAGTGCAGTCCTCCATGGTGACCAAGACTACTTGGGTCTGTGAGACATTAAATCAAACATTAATAAAGTGTGATTTACCAGAGGCCATTTTTCATTTGGATGACAAGTGAATTATATCATACCACAGTTAAGCTGAAAAGGAGCTCACCTAAAATTCAAATTGTAAAACAAATAGGCACATCTTTGAAGAACATGAGCGTGTTTTTGTCTTTGTTTAAACAACTATCTATATTTTAAAATAGCATAGTTATTTTCAGCACCACTCATTGATTACAAGCTCATTGGACTTAGTAATGATAGGGTTGCTTCACATAATTTTAATCCAATCAGAATAAAAATATTTATGATTCATAAAGCTTATTCATCCGTTCTGTATTCAACATGCATGGTGTCTTTCTCAATAGGGACCTACCTTATACCCCTAGGAGGCAAACAAGATTAACATCAACAGCAATAGCATATAACATCTGGGGAGCTCTAGGATTCCTCTGACCAATAACTGAAAAGGAATCTTCTCAAGCTTGATATTGAGGATTTTCTTAGATAATCTGCGGTTCTTGGGAGAAGCATTATCAGCATATACAGGAAAATACATTTAGACTACATATGTGCACAAATGCACAGAAATGTGTTGTATTTAATATGTAGTTTTATATAGATAGATACTGAGTAAGGCTTTATGAGTTTTTCAGATATCCTTACTGCCACTTACCATCCTCTCTCTTTCTTCTGTATTTATCTCTGCCCCTTTCCATAATATATTTACATCCACACGTAAGTGCAAGAAATGGCTACCATTACACAAAGCTACAGCAGATCAATGAGCAGAGAACAAGAAATCATGAGGTTCACAGTCCCAACTGATACAGCTACAATCTCACTCCTATATTTAAGGTTTAGAGATTATTGTGGAAGTATGGGCAGAAAGATTGTAAAAGCCAGGAGAGTAAGGAGTTTGTTGTGGCAATGTGTTCCTAAAAAAATGTGAGGATGTATTTGCTAGAAGTATCAAACCATGAAATTCCCACCCATGAAATCTTATCAACAAGTCTGCCTAAACAAGATTTGAGCAATTAAACCAAGAGACCTACTAACGGTGAAGAAGGGAGAGTGTTGTGGATGGCCCTGGAGCTGTTGTATTTTGATGTTAATTCTGCTTTCCCAGGAGGGGTTGTGTGGAACTAGGAATTAGTCACTTATTCCTGTGACTCCTTGTGAACCATCCCCTACTGAACAAAGGAATCAATCACTAGGTGAGTAGGCAGGACTTCCAGGTTAGAAGGAGGATGACAGGAAGCAGGAAAGAGTTAGAGGCATTTTCATGGGATATTATAAGAACAAGATGTAGCTGCTAGTGTCTCCCGATTTTAATTGCGGATCGGCCAGGATGTACCACCAGAGGATTTCCATTTAATATGGCTTACAAGATTAGGATTGTAGTTGTTGCACCCAGAGACTGAGTTACCATTGTTTCTGAACAAAGTTTGTGTGCCGTTTTCCTTCATGCTCAACTGGGTTCAAGAGAGAAAGGTACGGTGGCAAAGTGTGGGTTTGCCAGGTGTGCACGAGAACTGGTCGTGGGGGGTTTGAAGCATGGAGCTAGCATAATAATAACCCCCAGGAGAAACTTGGTGAGCAGGATTGAGATATTTCAGAAGCTCAGGGCCAGAGAGGCTCCACAAGTTAAGAACAGGTCATTGAGACCGCCAGGGCAGAGAGTTGCTGACAGTAGCATGAAAACTTGTGGGCTTTTTTTTTTTTTTTGAATATTTTCCGCAACAGGAGAGCTTACAGGGCCTCAACCCTAGACCTAGAACCATGACCAAGCAGGAACCTCTGAGTAGGTGAAATGGTCTGTTCTAGGGAAGAATTCCAAAATGGTTAGCTCCGACTGGGTAGTCTCCCCTGAGATTATAAACATACTGGTAACATTATACAAACTGAGCAGCTTGTACTCATGTGTTTAGGAATGTGTGTGTGTGTGTGTGTGTGTGTGTGTGTGTGTGTGTGTGTATCAAGAATTAAAGAAAAATAACCCATCAATTTGAGAGGGAGCAAGTGGAAATACATGCAAAGGGTTGGAGGGAGTAAAAAAAGAAAGGGAAAATTATACATATTATATTAAATTATATATGCTTGCCTATTATCTTTCTATATCAAACAATAAATTTGATAATTTATTAAAACATATTACCACAGACATTAATTTAATCAACAAGCTTGAAAAAATAAGATCAAAACTTATAATTTATTTCCACAATATGCAAGCTTTGGAAATTCAATCTGTCTTATTTTAACATTAGTAAGCAATAAAAATTATTGATATATTTCTTATATTTAATTAATATCATGGATGTTTATGCATATCATATTGATATATGTATGAAAATAATATAATGCTCATATATAGACATGTGGCTGTACCAAGTCTTCTCATCAAATAATAAACATTGAGATGAAGAAAAAGTTCTATTATTGATTCATTCTACAGTAATTCAAAATCTTATTGTCTATGTAATTGTATTCTTGTCTGTTTTCCTATTCACCCTAGAAGACTGTTGTAGTAAGCCTTGGTAATATTTGTTTTTTAAATTTACCATTGGGAAGGCTGGTTGAAATTTCATTTTCTATACATAAGTGTCACAGATCCCAAGGAAAACACTCCTCTTTAGCTAAATACCATTTTGTTACACAAATACAGTTAAATTCAGTGATGATGCTAATGATCTATATAAAATTATACACATAATGCATTGACTTACTTAAAATTTGCATGAGACTCACTAAAGCACCTTTGAATAAATCTAATATATAACTAAGGAGTTTTCTAGAAGTCAAAGAATTATATCACAAAAAAACTGTTCCAAAAATAGCACAGCAGAGTTTATATCCCAAATATGGAAACTTTTACTTTCCCACCTGTCATAGTCTATGGAAAACCTAAACTAACTTGAAATAAAGTACTGGGAAGCACTTTTGTTAAACAGTGGTCATTCCCTTACTGTTACAATGGTTCTGCTTTCTTTTCCTTCAAGGAGGATTTATTTACTTAGTTATCACATATTTTGTATTCCTTTCTAGTGAATGGCACCCTAATTCTCAATTGTTGTAAACATCAATGCTTCAGAAAGATAGAATGGCGCCCTCACGTCATTAGGAATTAACACATTTTGAAAATCATCTTTACATTTTTTTTCAGTTCAATATAGTTCATTCTCATTCTGCTTTCAAATATGAGCAGACTCACTCTATTTTCTTCTGCTTACATGAAATACCTAAAATTGGTTATTTATACAAAACTAAGATTTACTTGGCTCATGGCTACTGTGCCTGAGAAATCCAAGAACGGGATATGGAGTTGTGGTAAAAGACTTCACACTATCTTATCCCAGAATTAAAAACAGAAGGGCAAAGAAAGGTAAATATGAGTTAACAAAAGTGTGCTGAGCTACCATTTAAGAAAAAGTCACTCATGATAACCAATTTGCAAACACAATAGTGAGGTAACTTTATTTGTGAGGACAGAAGCTCTGTGCCTTAGACAGTTCTTCATAAGACTTGAGAGACACAGCAAAGGTTCTGTCAGGATGCTGTGGGTAGAGGGATATGTTCAAAATCACTGATTGCACACATTTGAGTATTTAGTACTCAAAAGATGCATATTTTGAGTTTTTGTTTAAGTTATGTATTGATATCCTGATGTGAATAATGAGAGAAATATATAGATATATTTTATTTATGGGTGACAAATTACTTGATATTATGGGCAGACAAGACAGAAAGCATAGTAATACATTAAGAAAGTTGAAAATATTTATAAATAAGGAACTTACTTGTTGAAGAAAAAACAGAAAATTAACATATAAAACAAACTTGGGTACAGCTTTAGTGAAAAATGTTCAACTTTACTACTAATTCCAATCATAGACATCGTTTTCATTTGGTATTCAACATACAGTCTGGCAACTAATGCTCTAGTTCTCTTTTCTCCATTTCAGAAAAATATACCAAATAATGTAGCTTTGCGAAGGTTAACTCTAAATTGATTAGTTCTTACTGGAATTAAAATTTATAAGACACAGTTTTTGATATATTTTATTTTAATATTAATACCCTGAAAACTGCAGCCAAGCAACAATTCAAAGATGTTCAAAAATGTGGAGCATTGTTGAAGACAAGGTCTTTTGGCTTGTAAAACTTAGATGTTGAAAATAGCGATTAAGATACAAGACAATCATGGAGGAAGGAAAGAGAAAGGAAAGAAGGTTGTGCTGCCCCCGAGTTTAAGAACTGCACTGATAGGAAAACAAAGAAAAGGAATGTTTGGTGTGGATTTAACGTAGCAAATCCCAAGGAGAGTGGCACCAATGGGAAAACGGGCAAGCAGGGAAAGGAGGTGATCAGAGAGGCGGGCATTCTGTACCATGTGTGCCAGTGGGGGAAATGGCTACAAAGGCCAGGATGGCTTGATTTAGAAAGCAAAACTAAGCAGAGGAGAAGTGGAGAGTGAAAACACTAGAACTGGAGAGGCGTGGCTGTTTCTCACAAGTTCATTAAGAACTTTTATTTGTTTAAAATGAGCTGTCACATCCCTCAGTAAGAGAAAGGCTTCTCGCCTTGCTCATTCCTGCTTTCAGCCTGCTCTCTATCACGTAGTTACTGACCCTAGGAATTCAGACAGGTTTGGCAAGGGCCAGACCACTGAGCTACATCTTATAGATTATAATGTTATCAGCGATAACAATGAACTATTTAGCCAGCATAAAATGCAATTATATTCACATTGTGGGTCCTTGGTTAACATAGGCTCACTCTTTTAATGATAATCTGCATTTTGTAACTTAATTTGCAGAAGTAGAAGAGGACTGAGTAATAGGACCAGTAAAGGATATATGTTGCAGAGTGATTTCTCAATGAAACAATGAGGTATTGTAATCAAAAATGTGTATATTTAGTTTATGAAGATTGCCCTTTGATGCCTGATACTGCTTCTCTGTACTTACTGTACATGTAAACTTATGGAGAGAATGTCACAACCATGTGAAAATAATGTGAAACCAATCCTCACTCACTCATCTAAAATCAAACGTGATAGAGACAATTGTGGAGTTTTAAATTAACTTCAACTTATATTTGCCCACAAACACACACACACACACACACACACACACACACACAACAACAACAACAACAACAACAACAAATGTATAACCATTTCAAAATTTAGAGATACTTTGGGGAAAATTACATTCGTGGCTTGTGAAATAAGCACATACTTGTTTGTGTTAGAAGATTTGTGTGGGTACTTGAGCAAATGCAACATCCAGCATTGCCAGCATCTCAATAGCAATCGTTTGTCAGATAGCACAGGCATGTGAATACTATGGTCCCCCAAGCAAGAAACAAAAGAAGGGAACTGCGTGCTTACTGGGGAAGCAAAGCCCTGATAAGCAGGACTAATCAATGAAAGCAGTATACCAGAATAATAAGCATGTCGAAGGTGTATTTTAACACCTAGGGGATGAGGGGGAGGGAGAAGAAGAAGCTAGGGGAGAGAGTGAGGGAAAGAGAGGAAACATGATTGGCAGGTCGAGAAGAGCGAAGAAAGAGTTCTGACTCTAAGTAAGTCTATCCGCTACTCCCTGAAAATAGAAAATGCTTCAGGTACAAAATTCTCCATTATCAGCCATTCTCTGTCTGGAATTAGGGAGCTTTTCTAACGCTAAGGTAAAAAGTAGAGCCTAGAAGGCTTGCTTTAGTTAGAATTTTTTAATGGTCTTTATAAAAGTACTTTTCCAAATAGCATAGATGTGGAATTTTGGTGAGAGTAATCGTGCCTCCGTAGTCAGTCACTTTTGTCTACAGCTTAGCCCAGTTAGAGATCACTTCACACTCTTTTGCATCCCTCGCCATAGGAATTGTTGTACTTTAGTTTAATACTTTCTTAAAGTTTGCACTATAATGATTCCTTTCTGGAAATCACCCTTGCTTTTATGTGCCACAGAGACAAAAAGAAGGACATGAAAATTTATACAGCCTAAGGAGATTGTACTGTCCCTCTCCAATTGGTAAGGTGATTCAGGACACTGGGGTGGCAAATACATGAATGAGGGCAACGTATATTTGTATTGCCACAAAGCTACATTTCTAGTTTCAGCTTGAATGTATGAAATATCAGATTTAGTTAAAGTATATCATTTTACCAAAATCTTACTGATCTTTGTAGTGTCTGCTATATTTGATCTACTCTTTACAATTTCAGTGTATGTGTTCTTCTCCCCTTACTCAGTCCTGAGGTCATGGCTGAGACCCTATAACAAAACAGATCAACCAAAGAAAAGCATGTTATTTAAATTCAAGATAGATTTTAGGGCACAGAAGCCTTCAAAGGTGAATAATCAAAGAAATGTGGAAGTGTCTATTTTTGTTAACTTTTTGTCAGTGAGTGAGAAATAGTTGATGGGGAAAGGGTGTGTGTTTTAATTACAGCAAGCTGGTGGGAGGGCACATGGTAAAACCTGTATGTGCAAATTCTTCTCAGGGCCTCTGTCTCTTCTTTGCTCTCGTCTGGGTGTGCAAAGGAATCCTAAGGCATGATGATGACCTACATTACAGGATCATAGAATTTTGTATCTCTGCTCTGGGGGTGTGGGGAGGGCAGGAAATGGCAAGGTTAGGGCTAGAGTTTTCCTACTTCTTCTGCTGTTTCAATGCCAACATTTTCTTTTTGGGGGTAACATATTCTGAAACTCATCATATTGTTGAGCATTTCCTATCCTGGCTTAATCTCACATTAGCAATATATATATTGATGTATTCACTGTACCATAAGATTAAAAGACAAATGAAACTCGAGAAATAATAAATCTGGAAGGAGAACTGCAGAGCTTTTATGGTAATTTTTATAACAAGTTAGAATGATGTGTTTGTATTCCTGTAGCAAATGAAGCAAAGTAATTATTTAACATGTAAATTAAAGAAGCTTGATAAACTACTGAAGGTGGAAGACACTCAGAGGAGACTCAGCCCAGACTGATATACTTAATCATAAGTTCACTGACTACTGTATGGCTTCAGACAGGTTGCTAAGCTTCTCAGAATCTCATTCCGCTTGTTTTTCAAATTAACAAGTAAGACTGACAAACATCAGCAGCTTCCATTTTATTAAAGTTTATGTAATTGGGCTTGGTAAGTCATAGTAATTTTATGTAGAAAACATATCAAATGATACTAAATTTAATACATGCATTGTATTTAAAAAGACATGTTTATAAACATTTCAAGGGAAATTACTATTTTCAGGATTTTTATTGCACATTCGTGAAAAAGTATGGAAAAGAATAAGACATACATGTAACAAATTGAAGATTATGCAAACGTGCTAATAAACCTTGACAATATATGTTCATGTGTCGCTTTAAAAGCTGTGTGTATGTATATGTATGACAGGTGTGTATTCATATCTATGTAGACATACAATACAGCATGTGTGTGTCAACATCACAGGACAACCTAAGTTATCATATCAAGTCCTCAGTTTTCATCTTGTTGGAAACACATTGTCTTGTCTCTATCTCAATCTTGATGTAAGAGTAGCAGATTAACAGAGTTGCTCTTACTTTCCCTTGTTTTGCGGGTTCTAGAATCCAAACTCATATTCTCCCATTTGCACTGCACGCTCTTTAACCACTATACCATTTCCCCATCCCGTTTAGGTATTCTTATTCGAATTTCCATGTTTTTATAATCTATTTTTTTGACAACCTCATCCAAATACGTATTCTTTCCACCCTACTTTTTATTTCTGTTTCTCACCATGTTCCCTTGCTCCCTTTCAAATTCATGACCATTTATCGTTTAGTTGTTATTGTTACATACACATTCATGGATCTTGGTCATAGATGCCACAGTAGAGAAAGATGCTAAGCCTTCATTTTCTAAAGGTTTCAGTCTTCTTGGAAAATACTGACACCCAGTTAGCTCACTCTGGTTACTTTATTCAAACATTATAAAAGGTTAACTGGGGCTGGGAAAAGTTCCAGCTACCAAAGTTATCTTGTCTTTGCTGCCCATGAGAGCAGGCAGCCCACACGAATCTTAGTCCCTTTTGACCATAGCTAGTCATAATCAAAATGTTTAAATCCAGGTTTCCTAAGTGTACCTCTGGACCAAGATGGTTGCAGCTTCAAGCTCTCATGTATCACCAAATGCAGACTCTCTAGAGAGAAGGCATTTTTCAAGATTCAAACAATATAGCAACAATTTCTCAGCCTCTACTCATTGACCTAAACATTTGCTGAAACATTTCACTCAAAGCCAGACAAAAGAGCTTACTATACAAATCACTGCACATGCATGTCTGTGTGTGTGTGTGTGTGTGTGTGTGTGTGTGT
>JADRCD010219106.1:23162-41301 GCA_019843815.1 Montemys delectorum
GTGTGTGTGTGTGTGTGTGTGTGTGTGTGTGTGTATGTGTGTATGTAAATACAACCTGGTCAGTCCATTTGTGTTATCTGTATGTGTATGTATTTAGGAATGAATACATGGTATCACATAGCTTATTATGGAGTTTGTCCTTGGAGAAGAGGGATTATTTACACCTTGCAAATATTATCTAGGTGTAGGACCTTGTAAGATTTTCCTCACCCCCACTGGGATGTCAACTGGTGTTATCTACCTGAAGGTCTTACTTACGTAGGTAGATGTCCATATTGTTAAGATTTAGTGGGATCACTGCAGAAATGCTGAGCCTTTGTTCCTACAATCTTCCCTTACTCTCTTCCAATTTGCTATCTGAGATTTAGGTATGGGTATCACGTTTTAACTGTGTCGATTAGAAATGGGAACTCATCTGTTGTTTCCTGTGTTTCAGCCAGTTTTGTATTTCTGCAATGGTCTCTTCTCCTGGAAAAGGGAAGCTTCTTGGCTGAGGAGTGAAAGCTTCGCTTATCTGTGATAGAAAAACAGGTATTTAGAATATAGTTGGGAAGTATACTAGTTTGGAAATGTGGCAGTATTGAGATCTCCTCTAGGGACAATGGCATCACCAGTTATGAGTATTTAATTAGGTTTATAATACCGGGTATAAATTCCCTTCTACTGTGTAGGCATTGTTTACCCCTAAGACATAAGTGCTACCATTGAACCCTAGGGCATATCTTGTCACTCTAGTCATTGTGATTTATAAGCTTTACAGTTGGATAAGACCGTTGATTGTTTTTCTCCCTTGGCAGCTTGCACAGCGCTATCAGATTCCATGAGAACTAGTCCTCGGGGAGGAGGATTCCAGGTCATTTTCTGCTATGTTTTAATAAAAGCAAGTTTGGAATTTTCAATAATGGATGTAACTCAATTTTTCTAACATTTTATATTGCATTTCATAGATGCTGCTGTTCAAAAGAGATGCTGCAATTCCTGTTTGAATGAGTGATGCACATTCTGTGGAAATTTCATCATGTTCCTTTATCATCCATCAAAAAAAAAAAATGTATGTTGAGAAAAAACAGAAAAGGAACAAAAGATATTTCACTTCTCTCCAAGATGATGCTGACATCAAAAGGAAGTCCTGCCCTCCCCAAAGCAGAAGCAAGGGAGTTGGGACTGAAGGCTAGAAAGTAGTGCTTAAATATATACTCAGCCACAAAACGAAGACCCACACCTCATGGGCCTCAAGGTAGCCTAAGACCCTGAGCCTCTGGAGGCAGCCCTAATCCTCTCTTCAGAATACCCCCAGGAAAAGAAATCTGTGCTGCCCCTGTATATATGAGCTTCACCATTATGTAATAATCAAGTTTCCCCTTTGCCACCGAGTCAGCCATGATAAAAATAACAAACACATTGGTGCTCACGGTGGACATCAAGACCAACCAAATATCAGTGCAGCGGACTGTGAAGAGACTCCATGACATTGATGCAGTCAAAGTCAATACCTTAATCAGACCTGAGGGAGGCAGGAAAGCATATGTTCAGCTAGCGCCTGATTATGTTGCTTTGGATGTTGCCAACAAAACTGAGATGATCAAAACAGACTCCAGCTGGCTAAGTCTAAGTACACATTTTTGAGCATTAAAAAAAAAAAAAGGAAACAGCATGTCAAGTGAGTTAAGAATGTGGATTTTTCATGCCTGTTAACTGGTTTCAATCCCATTTTCCTAGTTAGCATGGCACCTATCTATAATCTCAAATGTTTAAGAGATAGAGAAAGGAACATCATGGATAAAACGTTCTCAAAAAAACCACTTCATCAGATAATATATATTATAAATTTTTGAGACTTTGGGAAAGAAACCTGAGTTGTAAGTGCTTGGGAACCAAAAAAGAGACAGTCTAGATATCAATATTATTGACACAATTCCAAATTGCAGAAGCAGAACTGAGGGAAGAGGGCATAGAGGAAGAGGATGTGGATACGGATACAAGAGAGATAAAGGAGTCTGGCTGTGAGGAAAGCTGGAGGTGAAAAGAGGAGGGAGGTACTTCCATAATCATAATTCAGTGTTTTCACATCTACAACAAACGTATTATCCTTGAGAGATTACTTGCTCCATTGATTTTAATAAGTTAAAGGGAGTCAAGGTGGCATTATTCTTCCACAAAAATTCAAGGCGCTGGAGAAAAACACTTTTTCCCATGGAAATGAGCAATTTCATGAACCTTCTAAAGAGCATATGGTCCCCACTAATCTAGCAACTTAATCCTCTCCTTCGGGTCTCTTATTCTATTTCAGGTTATCTACCCTTAGCCTCAAGCCAGGACTAGCACTAAGCCATGAAAGACAGATGAGTTCCTATCCAGTCAAGATTTCCCAGGAAGTCATTTCCACAGCCTCTCAACATTAATCAAAGTAAGCAGCCCAGAACTCCGGAGCAGAGCAGAATGCCACAGGTAGGTACAATTTAGTAGACTTTTCAGTGGCTAAGAAGCAGTGCATCCTTTCTAGTCAACAAAAAATAAATTCAAAATGGTTGAAAGCTTATTGCAGCTTATATGATTACAAACCACGAGGTGTGTCTTGAGATGCATCTGCACTTAATATATACTCACCATAAGTGATACTTATAAACATGGGAAGAAATGGAGGTGTACAAGCCCCCTGAAACGGAGGAGAAGAAAACAGAGTGGAGTAAGAAACTTCTTACTCAGCGTATGCCTTTGTTGTCAACTCTCGCTCTTCTTGGTTTTGATCAGTATCTTGACAAGTGGGCAGAGGCAGGTTCACAAAATTGTTTTCTCCAAAGCCTCACAGTAGCACACAAAAGCCATCAGGGTTAGGAATGCATCCAGACCCTTGGGATCAAACATACGGTTATGACATCACAGGGGAGAAAGGCCACAAACCTGAGGGATTTTTTTTCCCCCTGGAAAATATATTCTATTCATGATTCAAATACTGAGACTTCAAACTTCCATGGTTTTAGGTGTAGCAGAGGAACACTATTTTCATATGGAAACCGATTATTTGGTTCTCCATTGTAGATGGTATTTGCTGCTTTATGGATTCTCTTTTCATCCACCCTTCTTTACCCCTTTTCCATCCATTCAACCCCATAACCCTATAGTAGAGAACAAAGGATACAGGGGAAAGGGGGCACCATTATGATTAGACTACTTCCTGATGATTAGAGGTGTTGAATTCCTTGGGGCAAGTTTGATCTTCACCACCAGGATATCTAATTTCTTCTTATTGTTGTTCCTTCTTTGCTTCTTTGTGCACAACTACTTTACAAACCATAACCAACAAAACCCAAGAGAAGCCAACTGCTCCCCACAACCGCTCCCCCCCAACCACTCCTATTGGTGTCCTAGTATTTACTATATACCTTCTGAAAAGTCCTCAAAATTTAAAGATTACTTCATTACAGAAACTATCTGCAGGTGACATAATCACGCCCTAGAAGAGCATGGGGCAAATCATAATCAGCTTCAGTAAACAATCAGAAGCAGCCCATTTCCCACACATGGGATTAAACAAAAATATATTCTTAAAATATTTCTGTGTTTTTTTTTTAAAGAAGCCAAAGTTCTCACTAGTACCTCTTCTTCACCATCACCACACATGCTATCCTTGTGAACAGTAAAGACAAGGTGCCATTACACTGGGTAGACTGCTCTTTGCAACCATAAGGTAGGGCAGCTTAGTAAAACTCAGATCTAACTGGAAATTCACGTCCAGTCATAGGCTTTGGTCTCAGTTAACTCACTGAGAATTTCTTACATATGTGCAATGTATTTTGATTATATTAACTCTCATTCTTCCCCAACTTCTCTCAGGTACATCTGTCTCCACTTCATGTCCTCTGTACTTTTTTATATATATATATATATATAAAACCTCAAAAGCCTAGTTTGTGCTGCCCATATATTCATGAGGCCATAAACTGAAGTGTAGTGGACCTACTAGGGGCCACATCCTTAAAGAAAACTGATTCCCTGTTTCAGAAGCCATCAACCCTCAATAATTCCTCAGGTAAGATTTCAGGCTTGTGAGTCCCTCCCCACCTCTGTGCTAAAATGCTGATTGACTTCATCTTATGTAGGTCTTGTGAATATGACCACCATTGTCCTGAGATCTTTTTCAATGGTCCTGTCCATGTCCAGAAGGCATAATTTCACTTTAGTCTCCCTTGACCTATTTACAATCTTTCTGGCCCCTTCTTAGAGTATAATCCTTCAGCCTTGGGATGGCGGGAGGAAGTATAATATAGTTGTGCCATTTATGGCTGAGCACTAACTACAAAGACACCCATTCCCATGAAACAGGATGAAAATAAAACACATGGTTTTTAAGGCATAGTGGCAAGCATCTTTAATGCTATAAATTGGAGGCAGAGGCATGTGGACCTCTGATTTCAAGGCCAGCCTAGTTGTAGAATAAGCTCTAAAATAGTCAAGGATAGACAAAGAAACCCTTTCTTGAAAAAAACAAAACAAAATAAACAAAAAACTACTCATAGTTTTTCTTTAGCCTGCTGAGCTTTTTACAAAAAACCAAAATGTTATTTATAATGATACTATGTCACCGTTGGCATTGTATGTCTGTACCTTTGTTACCATACTCAGGTTGAATGTGAGTGAATCCTCCAAACCACACGTTTTCTCACCATTGATGGTCATTCTCAAATCCAAGGCATCCGCAGAAGAAAGAACTCATGCAAAATTATGCTTGTCTCTACCCAGTGTGATATAAACAATATCAGGCTTTATTAAATTATAGCTGTCTGGTAGCATATTTTATGCTATAGTTAAGACATTAAATGTCTTCCATAGGCTTATAGTTTCTCTCCAATTCAGGGAACTCTTGGGAGGTGACATTCTTTTCTTCCTCATTGTTGCTTGTCAACATTTGATGAACAGGTATCCTTACCTGTTTCATAAACTGAAAATCTGGTATGTATGAGCCAAAATTAATTTTTTCTAAGTTGTCTACAATAATGAAACATGCTACGTACTTACTAACAGAATTTATAAGGTGTACATAGTATATAATACATCAATTATATATTGTGATGTAGAAAATATTTATTGAACTAAAAATTACGACCCAAAATTTGAAAATTGGAAAAATTAACCATTAAGATGAGCAGAAATAAAAATATATGCTAATAAGTATATGGGAAATTTTACTATGTTTAAAGCTTTAGTTTAGAAAAGTTCACCTTTCTCCTATTATGCAATGAAACGAATGGTCAGCTGTGAACATATAATTCAAAGTTGTACTTGTTCTTCATGTCATTGTAAAAATATAAACCATTTAATATTAGAATATTTGATACTTATTAATGATGTGACATTTTAATAGAGCTCCTCAAATTTGTTGACACTCCTCCCAATCGTAACATTATTTTTGTTGCTACTTCATAACTGTAATTTTGATATGGTTATGAAATGTAATGTAAATATTTGTGTTTTCTGATGTTCTCAGGCAGCCCTTTAGGAAAAGGTTCTTTGAAGCCCCAAGGAGGAAGGGTTGCAATTCACAGGTTGAGAAGTACTGACTTAATATTTAATGATGACAGTGACACTTTTTTTTTTTTACCCTGAATGAACAAGTGTTCTATGGAAGGTTAATAGTACAGAGGTTTATATTTAGAATACCTTACTGAATTATTAAGAGAATATTGATGTTATGGGGAAGCTTCTGCAGGAAAGGTAGCATCCACATCATGGGGGTAAACAATACTATGATTCAAGATAAATATAGAGTACTCTTGTGAACATGGTCTCAGCTATAACAGTAAGCTAATTCTGAATAAAATGTGTATGCATACATATGCAAAGAGAGGTATGTAAGCACTCATTTATAGATAGTTATCACATGCATATTCACACATAAAAACATACATGCAATTTCAAAGTACACATGTGAGGTCTCATTTTAAATAGTCAAACTGGATATATGGCCAATCAGTCTAGTATTTTAAGATGTGGATTCATCAAGTTAAATATGACTAAAGTAGTTAATATGTTAGGATTATCATTAGGTCAGTTCTTAATGGTAAATTCTTCACTGTATTAGTAAATTTCTATCAAATATGAGTAACACTTTCCTGAGCCTATGAGAGAAACTGTAACTATTCATAATACCATGAGAAAGAATACATAATCAACCTTATGCAAGTAGGAAATTTATTTCTGGCATTGTATTCAATTGTGAACTTATGGAAGTAAAGGTTTTGTATGTTTTCATATTTTTCTGTGCATACTTTCTAATTCTTGGTGATGGATACCCCTTGTTTTGACTCATTGCCTATTTTGTTCTTGGTGAACATTGTTAATGGTAAATGTTTATTTCTTTCAATTCAATTAGTAAACACTATAAGGTGATTCAATATGCCTAATTTGTCCTTCCTTCAAATATATGAGCAGAAGAAAAATGGGAGAGTTTCTTTCTCTTATTTAAGCTTTAATTACGCAATGTGAACTAGCATTATATTGAAGAAAAGCTTTCCCTCATGTTTGTTCATGCCGACACTGCTATATTAAATATAAATTCCTCTCTCTGGGATTGGATGGACTTTAGCTGAGCGTGATGCATTTTCTTTTTTGGAAATTGTTTTGGGATTCTTTAAGATAAAAGATCTATATAAAAGATATTATTATTGGTTACCTGTCTTGGCTCCTTGATTCCTGTATTGACTATTTCTCCAAAGTAATTTTCATTAAACCTTACACAGTTACACTGCTAGAAATTCACCTCTTTGTGTTCCTTTCCCTCAGCATGATCAGATTCAGAAATGAATAAGCAAAGGGCATGCTTTCTTTGGTTGGTTTAGGAAAGCAGGTGGGAAATCTTGTAACCTGACTTTTTTTTTTTTTCCTGCATGTATTCACTTTCAAGTTCCTCAATCTGATATAAAGGACATGGTAGCCTCTAATCACACTCTAATCTCTACTGGTCTAAATCCAAATAATTTCTTCCTACACACTGCTCAGTTGATACTTAAATCCCTTATTATTCAATGATCCTATTTTTAAACTCTGCTTGGGAAAGCAGTGGTGACTTTTGATGCTAATCCTATTCAGTCCACTGACTCTATACCCTTCAGGGAAATAGCCAAGTATTTTTAATGGGGTAAATATACAGCCAGGCACATCATAAAAGAAAAAGGGAAGCAAAGCTAGAATTTTCAAAACCACAGATGATAATAAAAATAGAACTTTTATATTAAAACTTCAGCATATTTACTCTGATGAGCTATCAACTCATTCCATTAGAGAGAACAAGTTAAACCCTTTAGCCACAGATTTCATTGGAAAGGTTATAGAATAAGCATTTGATTTCACGCTTCCAATGTGACTTAACTTTACCAAATAACATACTCAAATTCTTAATAAACATATTAATTAAATAATAATAATAATCTTTAGATTGTGTCTTCTTACACTTATATTTTGACGTTTTAAAAAGCCAAGAGTGCTAAAAGGAAGAACAATTCATAGCAGAGAAAGCTTCAGATTGAGAGAGAGAACATGTACTCATACATTTAAAATTTTTATAGCTGCTTGTCAGACAAATAAATATAATAAATGAAATATTGGTTTCAAAAGATAATAAATATATCATAAAATAATGTCTTTTGAGTTCATCATAGACAATGCAATAACAGCCACTTTTGCCAAAACAGTCCAGTGCTATTCTTCCTTCTTGTCTTGAGAACAGATAAAATATTAGTCCTTTATTTCATCTTTCTTTATGTATCCCTGCTGGTCCTTCTGTATGCTAAGATATCCTTCTCTTCCTTATCTACAGATTAGCATTCTCAGTTATCAAGTCTGAAACTCTAGTAAACTCCTCCGTAATATTCTCCCTTCTCAGGGGAGGGAATGCCTTACTACCTGGCTATTCTGAAAGTAAACTTACCTTTGGCATGGCAGTAATCACATTGGCTTCTAACCATATATTTATTTGCAACTTCTTCTTTACTATTACAATGTAGTTTTATGAGTTCAGGATTTATAGTGTATTTAAGATTTTAACACAAGCATCCTGAAATTCCTGGTATAATAGAATTGTAAGAATGACTGGCATTATTACTATGTAACTGGCCGTTCTGCAACCATTTTCAAAACTAATGATGCATTCTTTTACCATGATATGATAATAATATTTAAATGTAAAGTTATATTAGTTACTTTTCTATTACAGCGATAAAACACTATAATCAAAGCAAATTATAGAAGAGTTTATTTTGAAATTTAGCTACTGAAGGCTAAGAGTCCACCATGGCAGGAAATTGTGGCACCAGGTGGCAGTCCTGACAGCAGGGACAACTGAGAGTTCACATTGGGACCTGCAAGCAGGAAGCAGAGAAAACCCTGGGATTGTGGAGGCACTAAAATCTCAAAGTCCATTCCAAGTGACACATTTCTCCCAGCAGCAAGGCCATACCTCCAGAAGCTATCCAAACAAACGCCAATTGGAAATATCCAAGACTTTTGGGAAATAGTTAATTCAAACCAGCACAGAGATTAAATGTATAAACCAGATATAAAAATCTTCTATACTGTGAAACAACTATTACAAGGTGGTTTTTGAGCCAAGGTTCATAAACAGAAAATCTTGGTTAGAATTATACTTTCTTTGTTTCTGTACACAAGCACCATTCTCCCTTAAGCTCATGGCTCTTATGTTAGGGCATAAGGATTCCTTATATCTGATTTCCAACTGTTCTTACAATGATTTGAAATCTTCTATACTTAATACACCGCATACACACTCATGCACACACATACACATGCACGTGCACACACCTGTATTAATGAGAAATATTGTTTCCTCCATTGAAAACTAAAATTGTCTAATTCTTTCTTTCTACTGAAGATATTAACTATAATAAAAACCTAGATATTGGTAGGTTAAATCTTCACTTTCTTTTAGCTTTTTAAAAATTATTTAATGTGTTTATTCATTCACTGGGGCTATACATGCTATGGCACATATATGGAGGTAAGGGAGCAGTTAGTAAGCGGAAGTAGTGAGTCTATGGTGTTGTCTTTTTTCAGGGCACACACTTTAAGGCCTTACTTTAGAGCCACTGTCACTACTTCCCAACAATGTTTGGGGCTGGTAATCAAAAGTTTAATTTATAAGGCTTAGTGGGGCATTTCAGATATAGACTATAAAATAAATTTTGAACAACTGCCAATTAAACAACATATAGTTCAAAATTAAAATGTAAAGTTTAAAACATAAGATATATAAAATTGTAAATTATTTTATTTTGTTAACTATATATGTTATAGTTGAGAAAATAATTTATGATGATGGAGAATTAAGAATTAAGAATTCTAAGACTACATAGAAAAGATTAACATTAAATATATTTTTCTAAGCAGTTTTAGAATATATGCTAGAAAATGAAAATTAACATGATAAAATATAAAGAAAATATTAAGTGTGATAAATGATTAGTATTTTTGACAGGTCAATATCATTGAAAAGTGGTAAGAAAAAAGTTTATAAATTTTATAGTTGTTGAGTAAAGCCTAAAAATCAAAATTGTATACATATATATATTAAATACATATAATTGGTGATATATATGTAAATGATATATCATTACTATATACACTGTATATATATATACTATTATTATTGATATATATATATAATTATTGTTTGTGTACTTCTAAAATTTCAGCACTTATGAAACAGAAACAGAAAAGTCAAGTTCTGTCTAGGCTAGAGCCTTTCTCTTAAAAATAGTAATAAAACAAGATTTTATTACACAGTTGATTTACGTTTTGCCTTTTGAGTATAAATTGACAAATATTTTGCCTCTGAAATGGGGAAAAATAAATATATTATTATAGAATCATCATAACATATATGAGAGTAGGAAGAAGGGGCGTAGGTAGGAAAAGATGATAAAAACCAGAAGGGTAATGTGTATAATGTATGCGAATGTCCTCACTAGACCAGAAAAACACCTACTGATGAAGAAAAAGCAGAGGAACAATGTTAGCTTTGTAGATCCTAAGTTCGTGAAAGGTATCAAGTTAGAAATGTGTCCATTTGACCAGCCCTTGAATAGCATTCAAATGAGTGAATGCATTCCCTGAGGAAGCATATGTGTTCATGCTCCTGCAGGGCAGAGGCATACTAAGAGCCTTGTATGTTTAGGTAGAGAATGTAAGTGTCCTTATGACTGCGTGCACTCCTCACAAACAGGCAAAAACTCTCAATTATTGTTCAAGATCCAGCAGCTTTCAAGTCAGCACTGCTGTAAAGTTCTTAGTTCAGTATTATGATTATGATTAATTTTATGTGTCAACTAGGCTACAAAATTCAGATATTTGTACAAAGTTTAGAAATATTGATGTGAATGTATTTTTGAATGAGATTAACAGTTCTTCAAGTATATTTTCAGTACAGAAAATTACTCTTCATGTTGTAGATAAGGATTATGCCCTTAGCTAAATCCCATAATAACAGGATTCATTTACCTAAAAGGGGGATTTTCCTCCTTCTAGGGTTTCAAGTGTAAGCCCTTTCTGGATCTGCAACCTGCTCTCCAAAGCTTGGTCCAGGCATCTCCTCAACCATGGGAGACAATTTCTTAAAATAAATCTGTGGATATGTGAACAGTACACTGATATTATATTTCCACAGGGCACTGTTTATTAATAAGTTGTTTAATTGGCAATATTAAAGAAACATTCAGACCACTGTGAACTAAAGCCTTATAATCCTGCAATGGCCACTGGCAGGACAAGACATCCAAAATATAACTTACACTTATGCCTTCTGACAAACATGTCAACGGGCAAGGGCAAACAAAAGCAGTGACCAACCAGATGAGGGTTGGCGGGGAACGACCAGAGAGCTCAAAATGTCAGCTACAGAGGGATACACTGTATGCAAAATTAATAATCTTAAATAGAAAATAACTATGTCTCATGTTAATACAGACATAAAGAACATGAATTCTTCCAAGGAGAAGACACTATGAAGGAGAGTTATAACTCACATAGAACAAATATGAATTAAAATTTAGAGAAAGTGGGAAAAACAATCAACAGTGTGTTTGTTATACTTTATATTATAAATAGTTGAACAGAGAATTGGAGAACTGGGTCACTGCACTAATTAGCTTGAAAACAGCACACAGAAAGATGTAAAATGTGGCAGGATAACGAGGAGATGTCAAGGCTAAAATGAGACAGATAATTTAACAATACTTATGTTCCTGAAGGGAAGCATGACAATAACACAGCAGAGTACATAATCCCTTACAGCATCATATATTCTTTATCGCATCTTAGTGAGACTTCATGCTAATGAAAAGATGCTGAAGAGAATGAACACTCGTTTGTAAAAGAACCATACTTGCATTCACACTTGGATTCTCAGCTACAGGGTTGTAAGAGGAAAAATGATCAATCTCCAATGTGTTAAGTGAAAACATACATATATATAGTCTGCTATATTCTGAGAAACTTCCACTCAACAGTATCCAAAATAGAATATCCAGTGGAAAGGGAATGGTATTGATTTTTCATAGACATTGATCTGTGATTCAGATACTATGTGCCAAAAATATTACTTTAAAATATTAAAATGAATGCATATCAATTGAAGATTAATTAATTTTCTAGTACTTGTATTTATTTATATATGGATGATAGGGAACCTGCGAAACAATGTTAATTTTTTTAAATAGTTAGATTCTAGATTAAAACTTAAACCAGAGTTTACTATACAAAGCAGAAATAACTACTAAAAATAATACAGATTATAAAATAAAGAACAAGACAAAAGACATAAGGAAACACATTTACCAATATTATAATGTTCTTTTATTTTGAGTTAATTGTGTTCATGCTATTCATTTGCTATTATTTTAAGGACGTACATTAAATATTAATAAAAATTGACCTTCAAAAAGCAAATCTCAACAAATTGCAAAAAAGTCATTATCATACTGGCTATATCATCTGGCCACAGAATAATTAAGGAATCAATAATGATAATAATAAACCATTATCATTGGGAATTTGCACAGTGTGCTTAAAAATTACTCATATATAAAAATAGACCTTAAATTGCAAGTGAAAGAACACTGGGGACTCAACAGTGAAGTCCATATATTTCTGAACTGCAAAATGCTGCTGAAAATACATAGAACACCAGTGAAAAGAGTGAAGACACTATGACTATGTAACCACAAACACACAAAAAAATGTTTTAATGTGTTAAAAATAGAATAAATCAGTGAGTCCTTATGTGTAACTCTACATGTCCCAACTACGTTAAGACTTGTAGAAGATTTTAAGTCTCATGCCATTGAAAGGATTGGCAAATATTCACCTTTACTTACAACTAATCAAAATATCTAGGTGCACCTATTTTTAAGAAAATGTCTCAAAAACTGCATCATATTTTTCGTATATTAACTGCTTTAGACTTTAACCTACTTGTGAACCCAAAGGAGTCCAGTGAACAACTTCAAATCAATCATTACACAGATGACCCTGGTTAAAAGCAGTATGTCACACAATAAAAAGACAGTCATGAATCTGAGAGTCATTTGTCTGAGAGTTGGGATTGATAGGGATGGAAATCAAGGAAAGAGGGTACAGGGGAGAAAGTAATCCGAGTGCATTATATACAGGTATGAATTTGTTGACCAATAAGCTTCATATTTTAAAAATGAAACATTTGAAGAATAGAATTTTTACATTAAATTATTCAGTTCTCTCCTTATATTTTCCTCTTTTGTGCTTTCTTTCCTGAGCATAAGTAAAAGTTGTACTGTGTATTACTTTTTTTATTTGAAGTAATATATTAAGGCTGGAAATTGTTTAGTGATTAGGAGCACTGATTTCTCTCCCAGATGACTTTAATTGCCAGCACCCACATGGCAACTCACAAGCATGTGTAATTTCAGTTTAAGAGGACAGAATGGCCTTTCCTGGCCTTCACTGGGACCAGACACATATGGTACATAGACATACCTGTAAAACGAAAGACTTATGTCCTAAGGTTTCATTGCTGTGAAGGGACCACATGACCAAGGCAACTTTTATAAAAGAAAACATTCAGTTGGGGCTGGCTTAGAATTTCAGAGGCTTAGTCCATTATACTTATGGTGGGAAGCATTGTAGGCAGATACGGTGCTGGAGGAGGAGTAGAGAGTTCTGCATCTTGATCTCAAGGCAGCCAGAAGGAGACTGTCTCTCATAGGAAGCCAGCAGGAGATTGATTCCATATCTAGTGGAGCTTGAGTACTAGGAGACCTCAAAGCCCACCTCCACAGTGACACACTTCCTCCAACAAATCAACACTTCCTCCAATGAAGCCACACCTCCTAAAAGCACCACTCCCTATGGCCAAGCATTCAGACACATAAAACTATGGGCGCCAAACTTATTCAGACCACTACATTCCACTCCCTGGCCCCCATAAGTTTGTACCCATAACCAAATGTAAAGTGTGTTTAGTCCAACTTCAAAAGTCCCCACAGTCTATCAGTTTCAACAATTTTTTAAAAGTCAAATATTCAGTCTCTTCTGAGATTCATACAATCTCTTAATTATAATCCCTTATGCCATCAAAATCTAAAAGCAAATCGCATACTAACAACGTCACAGGATATATATCACCATTCCAAAATGTCATAGTGAGGAAAAACTGGACCAAAGCAAGACCAAAACCCAGGTGGGCAAACTCCAAATGTTGCATCCCTATGTCTGATGTTCAACTCCTTTCAGCTTTGTCGACTGCAACACGTTTCTTTCTCTTGGGCTGGTTCCACCTCCTGTTAGCATCTTTCCTTGGCAAGTAACCCACAGCTCTGGCATATCTAACATCTTGTTGTATTCAAGGCAATTTCAACTATAAGGTTTCTTTTTCCTATGTCTGGGATATGCGTATGATCGTTTGGGCTCCCCTGAAGGGCTTGGTAGTTTTTCCAGCTCTACCCTCTCTAGCACTTGAGGCTCTCCCTGACTCCACTCTACTGCTGCTACTGTTCTTCATGGTCATCCCTGGGTATTGGCATCTCCAGTATGCTGGGAAACCCCAGCCCTGCATCTAGGCTACTAGTGCACCAATAGGCTCATTTCATGATGCTAACCCTCAACTTCAAGTGCTACTAAGGCTTCACCTTCACCCATGACCTTTCCTGGCCCCTCATAGTAACAAGCCTCAGCTGCTCTTCTTGATTTCTTTATGCCTTCAAAATCAGTACAACCTGAGTGATTCTAACACATTACAAAGTCTGGCTGCCAGGACAAGGTACAGTCTTGTCTTCTTTGGAATACAGCTTCTTTGTGCTCTTACAAAATACTTCCCAAAAGATCTCAACTCAGTGATGCTGGTCTCTTCTTAATCACCACTAATTTTTTAATTACACCTAACTAAACTCTCTACTCCTAATGAGGAGTAGAGAGTTTGGGCTGATGGAGGGATAGCTTAGCAGTCCTCAGACCCTCAGACCTAGCTTCCTGTGGACTTTTTTTCTCAAACAGGGCTTACCTTAAGCAAGATGCAGTAAGTCCTGACCCAGTGACACACTGAGGGGAGCAAGTGCTGAAATCTAAGCGTAAGGAAATTATTTCCCATTCAAACTATACTATACAAAGTACTATTCTCATTTACACTCTTTGGGTTATTTGGAATGCACCCACTAAACAGAAACTATTACCCCAAAGAGAAAGAAGACAAAAGATAGGAATACTTTAAACAGATCTGCAATACTTTAAACAGAAATATAATCTGTTGTATAACTTTTTCCTGTGGTCAGGAGAGGAAGCATAAAAAAGAAAAGTCTAAGATGTAAAATAAGCTTCATGTATTCATGTTGAAATTCTGGTTATCAAAAGATAGAAAAAACAAAACAAAACAAAACTACAACCATAAAACTAAATAAAATAATGAGCTAGAGCCTAAAACAATAGTCAAGTAGTAAGTGCTTCAAAGTCATTAATAGCTTCACACTTTTAGGTTTTGTATGTGTAAAATTGGTCACGGTTTCTAAAAATTTGTTAACTACAGTGCTTAATTTCCTCTGAGGTGAATAAATATGTACTTTCATGGATTACTACCTTCATGCCTATTTAATCTGGAAAATGAATAAGTTAATTTCTTTGTGGCTAGTCATTGGATAGAAACTAAGAAATGATACCCACACTTTACAATTCTCCTGCAAGCAGTGTTCTTCAGAAAAGAAATGGAGGGATGAATAAATGTCTACAGATAGAAGATGCTGGCTTTTGTATTTCCCCAAAGAGCAAAACCTGAAAACAACTTAATCAAAAAGTGATTATTTAAATAAATTATTGCTTAGAAAAACAATAGCATATTTTATCATTGTAAAATAAGATAGATTTCTCAATGCCAGAATGCACAGTGTACCTGTGATATATTGGTGAATGAAAACAGTACACACCAGAACCATATGAACAGAACAAGGCAATTTTAAGTTTAAAGAAACTACCTGTTTATATATTCATAGAAAATGTCTAGAAGGATAGACAGGAAACTATTTATAGTAGTTACCTCTGGGACCAGGAATTGGAGTGAGCTTTAATGTGAATTTGCTTATTCTAGTGATGCACATTTGTATTGTTGCATGGACAAACCAGTACTATTTAAGCAATACTACTACTCAACGAAACAATCACTAGATCAGCAAATTATGGATGTAGGGAATTGATCACTGCTCATCCAGCAGATACTCTTCATTGGACCCTGCGCCCCAGATCCCTACCTGTAGTAAAATATAACTCCTAGGTTATCCAACATCTGTACTCAGCTGAACATGCCAATCGTGTGACTGGTCTCATTTAAAAAACTTGATAATTGATACTAAGTAATGAAATAAGTGATCTCCAGTAGGGCCAAGTAACTAAAATAATCTTCCTTACAAACATAAATACTCCATGATCTCATGGGCTCCTTTCTCCTTCCTTTCTCTTTAGCGCTAAGAACCACTCACAACTGAGAACTTTCTTTCCTGTTTCACTCAGTCGGTGTGGTGGTTTGAATAGGAAGGATCCACAAAGACAAATGTGTTTGAATGTGTAGCCCACAGGCAGTGGCAATTGAGGAGGTAGAGCCTCGTGGGAGTAGGTGTGGCCTTATTGGAGGAAGTGTGTCATGTTGAAGGCAGGCTTTGAGGTCCCATATTCTCAAGTCTGGCCAGCGTGTTATAGTCTCCTTCTGTGGTCTGAGGACCGAGATGTAGAACTCTAAGTCCCTTCTCTACCACTATGTCTGCCTACATTCCACCATGGTTCCCGACGATGATAACGGACTAAATCTATAAAACCAAAAGCCAACACCAATGAAACATTTTTCTTCATAAGAGTTGCAGTGGTCATGGTGTCTCTCCACAGTAATAAAACTCAAACTAAGACAGTAGGAAACAAAACAATCAGGAAGAAATTCCTAACAGCCATAGTCAATCGCCCTGCCCAGAATGCTCTTTCTTGTCAGTTACTAGTGATGAATTATATCCTAAAATCAGTCTTCCCTAGGTGCACTGCACCCCACCCCCTCTGTTTTGTTCTCACAAGGACAGAGTCCCTCAATTCTCATTTTGTAGGATCACTTAGTAATGTCCACTCAATTGCTCTCTGTAGTATCCCTGTGATCTGTAGCTTCCCTTATCTCTAAGCAAGAAAGTCAAAATAAAACTGTCTTGGCGTCACCCACTCTGACTGGGATTGGTTTTCCTGTTCTTCATTCACAGCATGTTCACTGCCATACTCTTCCAGAGACCTCTCCTCCCTCTGTCTCTTGAGCTCTCTGCACTCAATCTATTGTCTTTACCTTTTCATTGTTATACACAAGGACTTCCCACTTATCACCTGCCTTTGCTTCCTGATGATTCCCTAACTGTCCTTTATCTTCTCATTATATTTTCCCAGTGATCTTGACATTTGTTTCATTCTCTAATTTTGCCAATATACAGGACTTTAGAGGTTCATACCTTTTTTTCCCCCTGTCTTGTCTCACCAGATTGGAGATTTCACTCCTTTCTATTGCTTTGACATGCATTTTCATGCTGACAAGGCCCACACAAGTCACTAACTCAGATGCCTCTGCCAATCCAATTCCCCACTCATTATTTCCATTTACGAATACCACACTCACCTCCCACTGTGCCTCCACCTTCTGTAGTCTTCGTTATTTTAATAAGCAACAACAAAGAACCAAGTCTGGAAATAGGTTCTACTTAATAGTCAATCCATCAGAAAATGCTTTGATCTTCTTCAAGCATGCTTAGCACCTGACCATTTCACACACTTCCATCATGACTGCTTCACCCCAATTCACAACAGGGTCCTGGCTTACCTGACCTACTAGCCTAACGACTCACTTGCATTCTGCTTCCCTTTCTCCCTTGCTGACTATTCTCCATAGTCCAGAATATTTATTTTGAGACAGCCTTTCTCATCCCATGGTTTGAGGAAACGATGAGCACATATCAGATATCCTGCATACCAGATATTTACACTACTATTCATAACAGTAGCAAGTTTACTGGAATAAACTAGCAACAAAAATAATTTTTATGGTTGGGGTCAACAAAACATGGGGAACTGTATGAAAGGGTCATAGCATTATTAATGTTGCAAATCACTCTTTTAAAAATAATTCAAAATTCCTCAAAATCCTCAGACAGTTTTCTATCTCAGTTATAGTTTCTTTTTTTTAAGAGCCAGGTTCTTACCTTAAGAGGGCCCTACATGGTCTATTTTTCTTTTTATTACTTTTCTGACCTCATCCTCTTCTGCTCTCTCTGACTCTGCTCATGACTTGTTACTTATTGAACACACTAGACAAATTCCCCCTGGTGTGATCTTTCTACTTCTTTTTCCGCTAGAAACAGTCTTCTACTACAGGTCTACAAAACTTCATTTTCTTACGCGTACTTTGCTGAACTTCTGCCTTCTCTTGTCCTCGTGTTTTGCAAATGTCCTTGAGTCTGTTCCACACCCTAATATTTCCTCATCCCTTCTCTGCTTTATCTTTAGCCAAAGCACTCACTCTTGTCAGAATTGTTAGATTTACGTATTGATTTCTTTATAGCTATTGAACACACACTGCAACAAAACTGTTGACTCT
>JADRCD010219107.1:1576-14917 GCA_019843815.1 Montemys delectorum
AGAGAGAGAGAGAGAGAGAGAGAGAGAGAGAGAGAGAGAGAGAGAGATCACTGCTGCAGAATGTGGTCTGCCAAGGACTTGGCAACACGGCCTCACTCAGCCAGGGTTTTGTATGTGTGTATATATATATTTGTAATTAAATGAATTGTGCCCAGACAGAGATGGGCACATACGAATGTGGTACTTGTGGAGACCAGAAAAAGGTGTCAGATTCTCTGGAGCTGGAGTCATTGTGAGCCACCTGACTTAGGTACTGGGAACCAGATTCCCCATCCTCTGCAAATGAGCTCTGAACCCTAAGGCATCTCTGGAGCCCTCGGGCAGCTTCTGCATGCTGTTTAGGCTTCCTTTAGGACTGTTCCATGTCATTATAGAACCTCTACTTTCCTAGGGCCCCTCACTCGGGCCTCAGCTTTACCTGCATCTTCTTTCCCACTCTCTCACCTTACACCTTCCAGAGGCTACTTTCAGGATCTGCCACCCTGCAACACACTGCCTGGTTTCCCAGACTTCCCTTTGAATTTTCAGTGCAATCCTCCATAGTCCCATAATCCTCACATTCTGCATGCCGGCAAACCAATGCCATGTGAGTAACAACAGGGTTTAGGCCAGCATGAGCCATCTTGGGCTTCCTTACCACAGCTACAACAGCTTTTCTGTGTCTTGCTGGTTGAACATGTAAAATCATTCTCTAAGGACTCTTAGGTGGATGTGGCTCCTTCCCCACTCCCAACCCACACAAGCAATTACGCCTTGGAATGTCATTGAGAGAATTTTTTTTTTTCTACATTTATGAGCAACAAGATTGAATGACAAGTCTGGACCCAGCCTTAGTAAAAACTATTTATGCATCCATCCTTGAAGATGAAAAAAGAGAACCCAGAAGCTAATACTAGAATTATTTTCTAATATTAAAATTATCATTGTTTTCAGCTTAGTGAAATGCCATCATTCACCTATACCAGGCTAAGTTACATTCACAAGGCTGACAGGGCCAGTAAGTTGGCTCAGCAAGTAAAGACACTTGCTGCTAAACCTTGTAGCCTGAGTTTGATCCCTGATAAGTACATGATTGGAGGAAAAGATGGACTCTACGTTATCCTCTGACCCTTCACATGGCATATAACATGGCACATGTGAGTACACACACAATACATACATATATGCACAGATGGATGGATAGATAGATGGGTGGGTGAGTGGGTGGATGGATAGATAGATAGATAGATAGATAGATAGATAGATAGATAGATAGACAGACAGACATATTTTTGAGGACTAACAATATAAAGTGTTGGCAAGAATGTAGAGCGACCCCAGTTGTCATGAGTTGTTAGTAAGAGCACAGAATGGCAAAAACACTTCAGAAAACCATTTTGTTTCTTTAAATGTAATTCCACTTCTAGATATATATATTTCTAACAAATTGACACATATGTCCACCAAAGGACTTGTGCAAGGCTGTCCATGCTAGCTCAGATCTGTACTGTGTCTGCTTTTCTGTGGTGAATGACTTCCCATCACATGGAGGCGTCTAGGGACATATGGGGACAGAGAAAGCTTGCTTTGCCTGCTGAAGTATTATGCAGAACTGACACACAATTACTTCTGTCCTTTGTATCCATCAAAGCACTTACAACCAGCCTGCAACCAGCCTGACTTTTAAATACAGTTTCATCTTCACAAGCATAAGTGCCATGGACATAATGCTTATCCTTTTACTGAAAACAATTCTCAAAACTAGTAAATACCAAAAACTGAATGCACTCAGATTTGGGTGCCCTCTGCATTGGTCCAGCACAGTCATTGCAGGAGTCTGTTGTAAACTGGGGCTTACATTTTGAGATGATTTAAGTCGCCTAATCTTCCTCGCTTTCTATTTCTTCTTATGTGAAATGAGAGTTAAATTAGCTTGCTCTCTAGTCTCATTTCCAGGTAGATGCTTAGTGCCCAGAGTCTGTGAACTCAATGGACCATTTTTCATTTAGCCTGACAACAGCTATAAAGGGACACCGTGCTTCCTCTCACTGCAGTCCTGGTAACTACATTCTTGGAGGTCTCAATGAGACTGTGATATCCTTCTACATAGAACAGATACTGACTTAGTTCCAATTTAAGCATTTTTTTTTAAGTTTGCTTGGGGGAACAATACTAAAAGCACTAAAAATAGTAAATCACTGTAAAATTAAATTCCTCTGATAATGTAAGAACTTTCTTCAATCCGTAGCTGCAAATTTCAGGTCCCATGGAAGCCCTGTAAGCCTGTTGGTGGCTGACTCTCACCTTCTGCACTCTGCACCTTCCACATACAGAAGATACAGAGGGAAGTCAGTTCCAGGGAGAGCTGCCTCCAGGTATTCACACAGGCAAACCCAGTTCCATAGGAGAGCTGCCTCCAGGTATTCACACAGGCAAACCCAGTTCCATAGGAGAGCTGCCTCCAGGTATTCACACAGGCAAACCCAGTTCCATAGGAGCTAAGGCAAGTGCTGAAATGATCTCACATATCCTGTTGCTTAAAATATCTTCCTAACATTTTCTGAGAAATTTCAAACAAACATACTGTGACCTCTTCAAATGAACTTACAGATTTAGAGGCTATGACCTCTACCTATTTGTTTCTCTGTGATTGTTAGTGTATGCAAAAAAAAAAAAAAAAAAAACACATAGGTGGGTGGGTAAATAGATGGATGGATGATGGACAATGGACAGATGAATAGACGGATGGATAGGTGGACAGATGGATAGATGAATGGATGGGCAGATAAACATATGAATGGGTGGGTGGATGGACATGAGATGATGGATGGACATACAGATCAATGATGGACAGAGGGGTGGATGGATAAACAGGGTGGTGAATGCATAAACAATTAGGTGAACAATTCCTTTCAGGAATAGGAATGTGCTTTGCATCCTACTGTGCCCCTCCCACTTTCTTAACTCCTGTCACATGCTGGTTGCCAACTCAAGCATTACTTGCTCAAAGAAGCACCCTCTGGTCCCCATTGAGAACCAAGTTCTTCCATTTTTCCCTGCCCTAAGGCAGTGGTCCTTGCTTCAGAATATTAATATTACATACTCATGCACTCATCAGAAGAATTACATCACTTTTAATGTTTATCTCCTCTGAGCTATAAATTCCTTAATAGCAGAGACTATGTCTGAGATTTTAAACAAATGAGCCAATGGTTAGACAAATGTATGAACAATGGACTTTAAATTTGGAACCTTGGTACAAAGATGCTTCTACTATAAATGTAGAATGTTAGTACATGAGAAGAGAGACTAAAGGTCAAAGACATTTATGGAATAGAAGAGTCTCAGGGACTGAAGGGACTTCAACTTCTTATCCAATGGAGGAACACCTACAGTGTAGTATATTTGACCTGTATGGGTGTCTTGCCTGACCCTTGTGAGACTTTATTTTGGGGACAAGAATTTGATTCCTTGGAAAATATCATTTGCTGTATAGTACTCAAAAACACTAAGATGTTTGCTCCATTATTAGTGCATACCCTTACTCTGAAGAAACTTTACTCATAATTTTTAATTACTCAGTTTATAGGCCTACTTAGCTCATTGTACTAACTGAACTGTGTCTGTATATACATTCACAAAGTACATATACTAAGTAACATGAAGTCATTAAAGTCATTTTTAAATGTTCCAAAATATTTTACTACTAAAGAAGAAAATCAAAGTTCTGTAAAGTAAGGAATAATTTAAATTTCAGATGAGTTGATGTCTAACTTGTGTTGAGTAAGTTTATATTTTGAATCTAAATTCTCTGAAGACAAGGAGGGGGCCAGTGAGATGGCTCAAGAAGTAGTCAGTTTGCCACACAAGCCTGACAAACCGAGTTCAAACTCCAGAACACACATAAAGGTAGAAGGGGAGAACCTACCCCACCAAGTTGTCCTCTGACCTCCACAAGTGTGTTCCATGGCTCGTGCACATGCCTACACACATGTATTAAATTATCATCATCCTCATCATCATCATCACCACCACTGTATTTTCTAAACTTTCAGGGAGATGTAGAGATGACCCAATGACTAAGAGCACTTGTTGCTCTTTCAGGAGACCCAGGTTCAGATCTCAGCACCCGTATGTTGGCTCCTATATGTCATAGCTCCAATTCCAGGGAATCTGATGCCCTCTTCTGGCCTCTCTGAGCACCAGGCATATACACGGCGCAGACATGTGCAGGCAAACACTCATATACTGTTTTTAATCTCTTAAACAAAATTTTCTGAAGATGATACTCACCCACAAAGCTATTCATTTCCAGTACCATATTTTGCAATGAAGATATTCCTTGGGGCAATGACTGTGGATCATTTTATCATCACATATTTGAGTATTTAATTGCTTCTGTCTAGTGTGCTTCAGGAACCATAGGGAGACCACCTTCAGATGTCTCCCTTTGCTTCCTTCTCAGATTAGTCCAATCTGATATGGAGATCCTATCCACAAATTCGAGATGTCTCAACTCCCAGCCTAGCCCTACCTGCTGACTACAATCCCTTCATCTACACATGTCTGGGAAGACAGCTTGTACCACCCCTGGAATAATCTCAGGAAACACGAGCATCAGTAGTCCTCTCACCTGATGCCAGGAACATATCTTGTAATAGGGAAGAAAAATCATGCACAACATCACCTATTGCTACATCCATCTTCTCTCTAGTGAGAGCCTCACTGCCCAGCTAGGGCAGGGCCTGACTCTAGGAGTTCACTGTTCTTCCCATTGGCTAGTTGTTGGTCTAGGTGGAGCCTCCTTTAATCAAGGGAATGTGAGGTGAAGTCTGAGGGAAAGGAGCCACCAGAACAAACTTTCTCCATCAATTAAAGAGTTCCTCTTCCACTCTGTCTTAGTCAGGTTTCTATTGCTGCAACCAAACACTATGATCAAAAGCAAATTGGGTAGGAAGGGGTTTATTCAGCTCATACTTCCACGTTGCTGTTCATCACCAAAAGAAGTCCAAACAGGAACTCAAACAGGGCAGGATCCTAAAGGCAGAAGTTGATGCAGAGGCCGTAAAAGGGTGCTGCTTACTGGCTTGCTTCCCATGGCTTGCTCAGCCTGCTTTCTTAGAGAACCCAGGACTAACAAACAGCCCAGGGAAGGCACCACCCACCATGGCCAAGCCCTCCTGCATTGATCACTAATTGAGAAAATGCCTTACAGCTGGATCTCATGGAGACATTTCCTCAATGGAGGCTACTTCCTCCCTAATGACTCTAGCTTGTGTCAAGTTGACACACAAAACTAGCCAGTACATTCTCTTCATACCCCTTCATGTATTTGGATCACTATCATGTGAAGACAAGGTTCTTGAAATAATGGCATTCATCTTGCACTGTAAAAAATCTTATCACCAATATCTATGTATTAACAGAATGAAAACAGCAAATGTCTTTAGTAAGACTCTGTGCCAACCCTGCAAAAGTGTACATCCAGCTAAGAGAACCTCAGACATCTTTCTGGCTTCAGCCACCATTAATCCAGCCCTCAGCTACTTGTAATGAAACCCACTCCTGATTCAAATTGTAATATAGTCTGTATCTTACATCAGCATGGTGCTTTACAGACTCCAAAACACTTTTATATCCACTACCCTATTCAATCCTGCCAACAGCTTGGAAACAGATACTGTAACCAGTGTGAGCCTTCATTTTTACAAATATAGAAATTCAAGATATAGAAAGAACTAGACTCTTTGCTTCTGTCTCTCTTGGAGTTCACAAACTATGATCAATGAGCCAAACAAATAGATGGATAATTTTTGCATTTCCTGAATAGCAAAACTTAAAAATGTGGAAGACACCATCTCTTCGCATGAACATTTTAGCATTGGGGAACAGCCACATATGCTCATTCCCATCTTGTCTACGACTACACTGGAACTATGATTACAGAGCTAGGTAACGATGACCAACTGCGTGGTCCCATAGCCTGAAATAGCTTTTCTCTAGCTCTCCTCTTCAGAACCCTGTTTTACCCTCATCATACTCACTCAAAAAAGAAAAAAAAAAAAAAGACCAAAAGAAAAGCCTCCTATTTCAATAAAAACTTTATTAAGAGGTTGGGACAATGTATTGTGCACCCTAGGGCAGTAATCTAACTTTCAGTTTGCTGTTTGTCTTGGAGATTTTTTTGGTTTTGATTTTGGTTTGATTCTGGGTTTGTTTGCTGCTTTTCTTTGTTTTTGTTTGTTTGTTTGTTTAATCCTCTGCAACCTATTGACAGGACTACAATCTCCAGACGGCCCAGGTAGAAGCAAGCAAATGCCTTGACTGACTGATAATCAGTTTGGTTTGAATTCCCCCTTTAGCAAACCCCAGAACACACCTGTTGAAGACAGTGTTTTGATGTAACACTCCCTCAATCCAAAAGAAAACTCTAACAGCCCATGCGGACCAGGGTGCAGCAGCTTTTTTCTTCTCTCAGATTTGTCATGCTGTGAATGTCAATTTTGGCTAAATCTGGTAAAATGCTCACAGAACTTCCTGGGAGATTATGGGCTCCCATATTATGTAAACCAAGATTATACAAACCAAACATAGCTGGAAAAACAAGTAAATCATTTTACTTTTTAACTAACTTCTAGTTTCAATCTTCATAACATGATATTTACTAAGCAAAGCATTTCAATATTCACTAGGTGAGAAAATTTATATCTAAACATTTAACACAGAACCTGATAGTTTTTTTGTTTGTTTGTTTGTTTGTTGTTTGTATGGTTTTGTTTGCTTTAGTTTTTTTGGGAGGGGAGGGTTGGGAGGGCTTTTTTGGTTTTTTGTTGTTGTGGTTTTGGTTTTTTTGTTTTGTTTTGTTTTTTTGAGCCATCTTCTCCCATAGCCCAGGCTGACCTCAAAGCCCTCAGTAGCTGAGTCTAGACTTGAACTCCTGATCCTTCTTAACTCCACCCCTCAGAGGCTAGGATTTTAGGTCTGCACTACTACAGCTGCCTTTCCTGTACAAGTGTTACATTCATTAAAAATTAGTCAAAGGGAGCTGGAAAGATGGCGCTGTCTGCAAGCATTTGCTGCAGAAGCAGGAGGACCTGAGTTCAGATCCCCATCATACACACACACACACACACACACACACACACACACACGCACGCACGCACACACACACACACTCATACTCATACACTCACACTTACACACACTCACATACACACTCACTCACACTCATACACACACACGTACACACTCATGTACACTCACACACACTCACTCATACACTCACACACACTCTCACACACGCTCACACACATTCACACACACTCTCACACACATACACTCACACTCATACACTCACACACACACACTCACACACACTCACTCTCACACTTACATACACTCACACACACTCACATACACACTCACATACACACTCACTCACACTCATACACACACACACTCATGTACACACTCATGTACACTCACACACACTCACTCATACACTCACACACACACTCACTCATACACTCACACACACACTCTCACACATGCTCACACACACTCATACACACTCTCACACACATAAACTCACACTCATACACACACACTCATACACACACACTCTCTCACACACTCTCACACACACTCACACACACTATTCTGGCACATGCTTATAATCCTAGACTTGGAGAGGCAGAAATCGGTAGATCCTGGGGGCTTGTTGGCAAGCCAGTCTGGCTAGTAGATGAGCTCTACATTTAGTGAGTAACCCATCTCAAAAGAATCAAGTGCAGAATGAAAAAAAAACACCCAGTGTTGACTTTCTGACAACCGCAGAAATACATTCATACATGCATGTACCCCTGAGCACACATGTATGCATAAACACACACACATTCAAATTAATTGAAGGCTAGGATAATACTCAATTGCTTGCCTAGCATACATGAGGCTTTGGGTTTTATCCCCAATACCACAAAAAACAAAACAAACAAACAAACAAACAAACAAACAGAGCAGTAAGAGGAAATCACAAATTGAACCTGAAAGTTCATGAACCTTGAGAAAGAGTATTTTAAAGTGCTTATTAATATGTTTATATATTAATATATACATCTTTTGCACATAAGTGTTCAGAGTCTATAGTCTTCTAAGATTTAACTGGAAATTTGTTTCATATTGTTATGGCTCTGGCTTGAACCACTTCACAGAACCCCTACAGGTCCCTTGAATGACAGCAACTTAATTCCAGAATGTGTCAATGGTTTACCAGCTTGTAAGTCCTTTTGTTATCATAAGGCAGGAGCAGCTTACTGGCCACTAAGGAGGTTCTTAAGCTTTTTAAATTAAAACTATACTTGACTCACTACTAGCCACCACCATACCGAGGTCCCAGATCCTCCAAGTTGAAGGTTCATTTCAGTGTTTCCCAACTCCCAGCTCCCTGTTGCCTGGAGAATTTGATGTTCCTAGCCTATCAGCTGTCTAGCTCTGTGGTGACTGCCAGGACCCTGAAGCTGGCCTGCCACCTCCTGTGATAGCAGTACACAGCACAGACAGCTGCATTAATTCCAGCAGTTTTGACCTTGCACGGGCTGAGAAAGAGCTGTTAAATTGGAAGGAGACAACTTCGGGAGGGGAGGCGGAGAGGCCCTTGAGACACACAAGCAAAGAATCAGGCTGCACCCACTGTCTCTACCACCCAACAGAAAAGGAATTGTAAAATTGTAAAATGTATACACAGTTTTTTAGTGATGGTTTAAAATGTTCTTTGCCTCCTACATAAACACTCATTTTAATGGTAGTATATTCTCTGAAAAAAAAGATTTTTAGAAAGACGGGACGCTGGTCATTGTGTTACTGGAGAGATGAAGGTTTGGTGATGATGTGAGAGACTGATTCTTTTATAACTAAAATGGAAAGGGGATGTGTGTTTGTGAGAACTCTCATCAAGTAATTGCCCTAGTTAACTAAAAGCGACTCATGCTTTAATACTAGAGGTTACAGGCCAGATATGATCTTAAACTAGAGTTAGTAAAACACACAATTGGAGATCTGACCTCTAATCTGCGTCTTGATTCTTTCATGTGCTAGTAACTACTGTCTATGTGATAGGCATTACAGACGCCCAAGAGAAAGGCGTGACCCCTGCCCGCACCAAACACCTGGTTTAATTAACAGAACCATACATTCTATGCATCCAGTCAAGTGACCACAGCAGAACAGAATACAGGGCATAAGAAGGATGCCCAATAAACACCCTAAATGTGCATCTAGGAAAAGGTCACCTAGAGATATCATTCACTTGTTAAAGGAGTATCAGGACAGTTCAACACTGAGAGCTCTACTCCTGTAATCAGCATATAAGCTGTATCAGTTAGCTACTGTCATAGCAATGCTGGGTAACAAGCACAAAATCCCAGTGGCATAAGTGTTTATTCCTTATCTACCCAAAGAGGCCAGCAAGGCTTCTCTGCTGATCTTTACAAGACTCTCATGTCTGAAGCAATGAGAGGACATCAAACAACTGTTTGTCTAAACTGACCGTGGCTATAAAAAATGGGTCACCACCTCTCTGTTTTGAGTTATCTCACAGCTTCCACCAGGCTAGTCTGGGAGTGCTCTCAAGTTTGAAAGAGCAAGCAGAAACATGTCAACCTCATGGATCTTGACTCAAATGGGCACACCCTCAATACAACTTCATTCAACTGGCCACAACAAGTCCCTGTGCCAGTTCAGATTATGGGATGGAGAAACAAACACCACCAGTTTTAGTTTTAGTACAAGAAGCTATAGTCACAGGACAAAAAACAAACACAGCTGGAAAAAAAAAAAGGAAAAAAAGAAAGGAAGGAAGGAGAGAGACAGAGACAGAGACAGAGAGAGAGAAAGAGAGAGAGATCAAGCTGCACCGTTGCAATTTACCACTAAATTCTGCCACTAGAGTGGCCCCTAAAGTACCTCCTGTTAGTTTTAATCATTGTCTTTCTTCCACTAGAGTTGATTTCGGATGATTTGGTTTATGCCAGAAATTAAACCCATCCTCAACATCAAGGTAGTTGTTCCTTATAGATGTGTAGATGCTATCTCACACGTTTTTATGAGTCCTGGTAACTGCCAACACAGAATCTTATGAAAAGAAACACCTAAGGGGCATTTGTGGGATGACTGAACAACTATGAATACAGATCATAAAAGTGTTTTGAGTGACAGTCTCATATTAAGATTCATTTGCTCCCTTCAGGCAACCATTTTGACATGGATCATTCCAATATATGTGTCCCTGAGGAGTGTGTGTGTGTGTGTGTGTGTGTGTGTGTGTGTGTGTGTGTTTGTAGGTTAAAGGTTAACATTGGTTAACATTGTTATAATTTCTTTACCAAGCTTCTAAATAACCGAATCATCTCCCCAGCCCATTCCTGAGTCTATATTTTTAAAATAACTGATTATATTTAAATCCTACTCTGACCATCCAACGTTGCAGAACAATCCTACTCATATTCACCTTACTTCTTAAGCACTTGGTTTTTTACCCCAGTTTCTAAAACCCTCTTCCCATTGGTCTGCCATTATTTTTCACGTAGCAAAGTTACTCTGCAAAAGCACTATGTGCTAACCTCGTGCTGGAGATGTGATCTGTATGTCACTGGATATGGAGAAGTGAACACCATCACTTTTAGTAAGAGGAAATGCACTCAGGAGAAATCACAAAAAAAAAAAAAGTGTCACATTAAGCCACACCATTATAATGACAAGAGAATGACTACTAAAAGGATGAAATAATTGAATCAAAGCTTTATTCCTGGGGAAGAAGGACTCTGGTGAAGAATCTCAGAATCTCCAGAAAAATTGGTAGGAGGCAATTTGGCCCTTGTCAAAGAAACTTCCAGAAACCATCCATAACCTCAGTGTCAGGGTTGGTGCTGTACCTCACAGAATTGCTCAGAGAAGTTAACAGGATGGAGTCTTTGAACAATATCCTGCTAAGGTGCTTTGTGTACTATTAATCTTTACACTTCGAGAGCAGACTGTCTCTCAAGAAACTCCCAGCACTGCACATATGGTGTGCCAGTGTAAATGATGCCCTAGAGTGGACTAATGGAGAGAGGCATTAGCTCTTTCAGATTACTATGCTTCCACTCAGCGCACTGCTTCAGGACAGTAATTTACTAAATCGTACCCTGGTGACTGGGAAGAACAAGAGCGATATGAATTATTGCCGGGGATTACTTTGCAAACTCTGAAAATCATGTTTACTACCTCATCTGTTCACACAGTATCCCAGTCAGAGGGAGAGAAGTAGCAATGTAGAGGGACAGGGAGAACGTCGGTGAGGCTGGGATGCTGCCTCACAGCTGGCTAAGGGCACAGCTGCCTCTCTGTGTACCTGAGTATCCCCCAGGACTTCTTCCCAACTGGGATTTGGGGCTTTTGAGTAAAAGTTTCAGCTAAATGGGGCTAGCATTCCAGTAAAGTGAGAGAAGTCCCAGGATGTAAAATAAGGAACCCCACTCCCAACCTTGCTGCTCATTCAGCAAGGGACTGACTTCAATCACTCAAGGGAGATCAAAACTCCATGTCTTTCTATTAAACCCATCAATATTTACAAAGACTCATTAGGTGGTTAATTCACGTTTTCAGCATTGAAGAAAAGCAGAAAAGGTCTTGGGGGAAGGGGTGTGAGGACAGAGAGAGGGTCCACCTCTCTTGCCTATGTTGGAAATGACCATAAGTCATCCATTTTACAGAAGGAGAGATCAGTCTACATTGAAGATTTGCAGTTAACACACAGCAGGTTTAGCTTGGAGATCTAAGTACCGACTCCCTCTCTCACAGTCAGTTTCCCACAGTGGCAGTACTCTCTTGCTACCTTGAGAATTCTGGCTACTAAGGAAGGTCCCAACAGATTTGCAACAGGCATTAGATACTCTACAAAACAATAACAGGCTAGGAGGTGGCAGCATGAAAATTGTCACAAGTTCGAGACCAGCCTAAGCTAAATAGTGAGACTGTCTCAAAAGCAAACAAACCAAAAAGGAAAACAGGTGTCTTGGTTCCCTACTCACAATCTCTATTTACTCTGCTCAGCTCTGCCTGCCCCCAGCACACACACACAAACTGGGGAAACGTTCAGTACTCTCTGTGCTCTACTTCAGAGCTTTGCTACTTTCCCAACGGAGCGATCAAACAATTGACCCTGAGATACCCTAATATGACCTGAGATACCCCACCCTAACAGATACATTCACAACCCAACCCCTATGCCTAAGGAGAAGTGGAAAAATTGTGAGACTCAGACCGGTACATCTGCTTCTGAGTGGCATCCTCCCTAAAGGACAGGGAAGCTGCTCCCATGAAATCTCAAAACTATAGTCACCTACAGAAAGAAGACCTACACAATGACACCAGTTGACAAGGCAGTGTGAATGGGGAAATCTCACAAGGCCCTATTCCTAAATAAAGAAGTATAGGAAATTAATGGCCGCTAAGAGAAAGAATTCAGTTTTCTCTAAGGATGAACCCCTGGTAGGTTATCCAATTCCAAGGAGTCAGCTCTAAAAATATAGAGAGAAGCATTAATGAATAGGGCTCAGCAGACTATGTTTAGGCATATACGATATACGTGTGTGCGTGTGCCTGTGTGTGCATGTGTGTGTGTGCACGTGTGTGTGTGCGTTTGTGTGTGTGTGCGTTTGTGTGTGTGTGCGTTTGTGTGTGTGTGTGCGTTTGTGTGTGTATGTGTGCATGTGTGCATGTGTGTGTGTGTGTGTATGTGTGTGTGTGTGTGAGAAAAACAATAATGAAGTCAGGAAGTTGAGAGGGAGTGGAGGGCATGAAAGAAGTTGGAGTGGGAAGAATGAAATAAAAATTATGTAAATGTCATACTCGTATAGGAGATGCTAAAAAACAAAAACTCAGTTCAATTTTTTTTTTAAGACAACCATCAATTCCTTGTCAAAACTTTGCCCTCCATTCAGCTTGTCATCAAGGGCTGCTACCAGTAAAGATACTGTAAATTGATTTCTGTGAAGTCTGACTTTAACAAATTGCACTTAGTGACAAGTTCAAAAACAGAGGACACAGCATCCGTCTAAGTGCCCCCTCCCATATACATACATTACAGAACCAATCCAACCATGGTAGAACTGGCCCCTTTACTCTATGTGACCTCGGATCTATCTCTTAGCCATTCTTTGCCTCGACGCTCTGGGTATAATACGGTGACTGGACTAGAAGACTCGGGGCACCTCAGCACGCCATGGCCCCCACGGGAACAATGTGAACATCACACTCTCTGATCAAAGTCTTATTTCTGGAAAAGGGAGTCTCTTAAAGTAATCTCAAGAACCCAAAAGAAAATGA
>JADRCD010219108.1:8220-24556 GCA_019843815.1 Montemys delectorum
CACACACACACACACACACACACACACACACACACACACACACACACGTACTCTCATCAAGCTCCCTGAAAGAACTCTAAGATCTGCACCACAAAAGTCATCCATGAGCTAAAGGGTTTGCAGCCCCTTAGGACGAACAACAATATGAACTAACTAGTACCCTCAGAGCTCCCAGGGACTAAACCACCAACCAAAAAGTACACATGGTGGGACTCATGGCTCCAGCAGCATGTGTATAGCAGAGAATGGCCAAGTCAGTCATCAGTGGGAGGAGAGGCCCTTGGCCCTGTGAAGGTTCTGTGCCCCAGTGTAAGGGAATGCCAGGGCCAGGAATTGGGAGAGGGTGAGGTGGTAAGCAGCAGAAGGGGGGAGGGAACTAGGGATTGTCTTAGTTTTTGTTTTTTGGTTTTTTATTTTATTTTTTTCTTATTTTATTTTATTTTTCTTTTGGAGGGGAACCTGGGAGAGGAGATATTGTAAATAAAGAAAACATCTAATAAAAAAAAAGTCATCCATGAATGGGTTTAAAAGGGCAGACCCCTGAGCTCCAGGATGCCCCAGCATTCATTTCCATAGTTCTCTGGTAGGGCCTAGAGGTCTACATGCTTAGTAGTGCCTGACTTCTATGAAGCAGTCAATCCCTGGACCTATCTGAAAAACACTGGAGAGATTACATGAACTAGCCAAAAGCAAATTATCAGGAAGGAAGAGGGGTTCACAAGGTTAAAGTTGAATCATTTGATTAGGCACGATGGTGTGAGCCTTTAATCTCAATACTCACCTTTTGGGAGGCTGGGACAAAAGTATCCTAAATTCAAGCCCGTCTTGGGCTGCATAATGAAACCCTGTTTCAAAAACAAAACAAACTGAAATACTTCTGTGTTCGTCTAATCTGATCTTCCCAGTATGCAAAGACGTAGCGCGAGCACATGACAGTCACCCCCACTGCACAAGGGACTCTGTACAAAGTTATGTATTTAGCTTTGCAGCAGTATGCAACGCTCTTCAGCATCTATTTATATGACCATCTCTTTAGCTATGCAGCAGTAGGGACTTGAAGCAAGGACCAATCCATCTCTCTTCTAACTTTACCAAGGCCTCTCCAAACAGCTTAGCGCTCAGACATGGAGGGAAGCTGATTTATGAAAAGGATTATTTTGTTTGTCCTCGGGGGCCACACCACCATCAATGTGACATCCCACACATCTGAGCTCCAGTTCGAGTGGGCTGTGGTTGTGCCTTTAGCCACCCTCCGATGATTCTGCTATGACATGTGCTACCCTGCTCCTTCCCAGTACACACAGAGGACCAAGTCATTTTGGGGGGTATGGAGGAGGGGAGATGAATTATGAAATCCATATCTAAACCAAAATCTCTCACTGTGCAACTTAATCCTATGTGACTTTGAATGGGATCCTCACCCTTTTGAGGGCCCTTCTCCATCCCCCACTTACCCTATGACTCTTGCCTCCCACCAAACAGGATGATTGGGAATCTGTGCAGCAGATGCTGGCTCAGCAGATGACCTCTACATAAAAATGATTCTTTATGGCTTCGACAGAGTTTGCACTGTCCAAGCTAGAATGAAATATGGAAGGGGGATGACTCGGTGACACTCGGCAGTGATTGAACACAGCCCATGAGTTACATTCGATACTTATTGAAATATGGCGATGAGGTTGGATGCAGATGGGCTGTTCCTCCTTGGCTCTTCCAGATATTGGCTCCAGCATGACACCCAGTGACTCCCTCTCTCTTTGCCCACACATCCTCCCTCAGAGGGACTAAAATGAGTTTAATGTTTTTCCACATGACTATGAGTCTCCCTTTATGTCTTGGTCCTTGTCTGGTAGTTTTACCTTAGGTAATAGGCAACAGGAGGGAGACTAGAGAAAGGGGCCCATCCTCTCTACCTGGCACTGGGAACCCAGGCATCCCCCACCATTGCTGGGTCTCTGTTTCTTACCCTAAAAATAAGAATACTGCCACTTGCCCCACAAAAGCCCTAAGATGATCTAATGGAACAAAGGTCTATGGAGACCCCTGCACATCCAATTGGCCCCACAGCAGTTAATTGCCTAGCTCTGAAAAGAGGCCACAAGAGAGACAGAGGCTGGGCCTGAGAGAGTTTTCCAGAAGGGAAGCTTTTGTTATCCACAACAACCAGGGTGTTGCAAGAAAGTCAAAATACATGAGATTCACTCTCTGTTCTCCCTGCCCAGTCACAGATCAGAGGTGAATTGTCAGTCATTTTGGAGCCTTTGTTTGCTCAAAAATGAGATGCCTTGTGCCTAATGGAGAACTCCTAATAGTGTTGTTTTTCCTAAATTATCATATTAACCACAGATAATTAACAAGCGTATCCTTAATGCTGTGGGATACTGACAAACCCGCTGAACACATCTTGTTCCCTATAAATCATCCAGCCGTCCTTCAAGGCAGCTGTTTACTCCAGCTTCGGGGAGGAACAACATTGAAGCGCTCTAAATTTGGTTGCCAGTGAGAATCAAGTCAGCTGCATTTCCGCTCTTCATCATCATCGCTCTGTGTTAAGGTGCAGTTCCTCATTCTATTTATAATGGTGAGAGCTGGAGACAGCCCAAATGTCCAGCAATGAGGGAATCACTTGGCAAAACCAATAAAGAGGGATACATTTAATGAGCAACATGCATTTATACCTAAACGACAAGACTCAAAACAGCGTCATTAAACAGGAAACATGCATTTCTAAGTCGTGTTAAGCGGGGAAATAGTGCAAAATACTATGCACTCAGTGATTATGACTGTATTAAAAAGGTAAATAACTATTGACTCATAACAGATGAGAGCTTAAGAAGATCACATGCGGTGTGTGTTTGAGGCTTGCTTGCTACCCTGAAGTGGAATGGGTCAGAAACCAAATAAAAATCTGCTGGTGGCAGTAGACCAGGTTGGTTCTGCTTCCAGCCTGCAGTGCCAGGTTCCTGAATGCTGAGAAGAGCAGCCATCTCCCTCCATCAGTGTTCTCTCTGTCATGTTAGGCCCCTCTCTGAAATGCCCTTGTATTTATTGTCCTCAAGGCATCTGTATGCATGGTGCTTCACGTGGCGATGAGTGGAGGCCTCCATCGCACCTCATTGTTCATGGCATGGAGCTCCTCCACACAAGAAGGACCCTTATTCTCCACAGAAGTAGGATCAAGCTCTCCTTGGCCAGACTCCTTTCCAAGGAGCTCAATGCAGGATAGAGCTTCCCAACTCTGGGGCCTAGTGGGGGCCTGAGCCTGAAGTCTGGCTTCAGGTGGTGCAGAGAATTGGGGAGTGAGAGGGAGGGAGAAAACTATCTGACTTACACCCCCTCAAATACTCAGAAAGGCACAGGCTGGGCCTGGCCACCCAGTGAAGGGGAAGGAGCCCCCTTAATGTCTCTGAACTGAGTGAAGCAACTTCTCCAAATACTCAAGAACTCAGTGTCTGCTGAAGCCTTCGCTGGGACATTTATTTCAAGATCATTTTCCTTTAATCCCCAAGGAAAGGAGAGAGGACAGTGCAAGAGAGTAAGAAAAGGGAGGAGAAGCTGTGCTCGAGGGTGAAATCAGGATGCTAACTGGCAGAGGACCAGAAATTGGCCATTTTAGAGCCTCTTCCTATTCTTTTCCTATAGCCCAAGTAGGTCTTAAATTTGCAACTCTCCTGCCTCAGCCTAAGAGTGTGATAGTTAATATTGACTTGCTAAGTTGCAGGATCTAGAATCACTATGAAAACACACCTCAGGGCATGTCTGGGAGGGAATTTAGACATCAGATTGGCTGGGGTGGGAAGACCCACTGTGGGAGGCATCATTCCCTAGGCTGGGGTCTCAGACTGCATAGAAAGGACAAGGCTGGCTAAGTACAGACACACCCGTTGTTACTCCCTGGCTCCTGACTATGGATACAATGTGACTAGCCACCTGTCGCCACTACTTTCCTGTCGTGGCAGACTGTACCCTTGAACTGGGAGTCTGAATTAACCCTCTCATCAGCTGCTTTGTTCTGGTACTTTGTTACAACAAGAAAAGCAAGAGATGCACTAAGATCACAGCCACACCACCAAGCCAGGCTCTGCCTGTTCTTGCTCACGGTTTACACACACTTTTTCTGGCTTCCTAATATAAGCCCCTAGGAGAAGAGAAGGAGATTGAGAGACAAAGACTTTGGCCAGTCCAATGGTCTCAGAACCTCTTCCCTGACATTTTTAGTCTTGAAAGGGGCAAGCTTACTCACTATGGCAGCCCCACTCTGTCTGCCTAGGCGGGTGCTTGGCAGGGAGCAGGGACATGTGCTTCTCTGTGGAGACAGATGGAGGACATGGCTTCTCCCTCCCACTGCCCTGAGTGTTTGGGAAAGGTCTCCATCTCCTCCCTCCCTCACATCTGCTTGACACCGTTTATCTCCTTGGCCCTGTCTCCTGCTTCTGCCTCCTACTTTTAGTGAAAATTTATTTCTGGCATTCATTAGCACATGTAAGCAAAGTTAGCAATGAAGTCCTGAGGTGACCCAAACACTGCATTGTCTTCATTCTGTGCTTTGCAGTGCCTGTGGGAAGCCTTTAAATTGAGGCTTTAAAGACGAGCCCTTTGTACCAGAAGTGCCAATAGCAAGAAGGCCAGACCCTCGAGTGCACATTACCTGAGCCTGAAAATGCTGGAATAACAGACCAACAGAGGTTCCTTCTGAGTACAAAGACAGATCGTGAAAACACAGGCGTTCCTTCAGCACATATAGGCTATAGACTTGCTTATCTGTTTATTTAGAGACAGGGTCCTCTGGAGCTCTGGCTGGCCTAGAACTTGTGGTGGAACACCCACAAAATTACACTCAGCAAAATAGGAATTCCTGGTATCCAACTTTACATACACAGAATCTGATGCTCTGAGAGGTTAAGAGACTTTTCTAAGCCCACACAGCTGACAAGTCATGAGCCAAGATGTACAGCCAGGTAGACTGGCAACATTGGCTCCTTAGAGAGTGCTGTAGCCTGTCCAACTGATGACCACACAGGAAGGAAAATAGAGGTGAATGTAATATCAAAATTACCACAAAGACAAATCCAAGGAACATGGAGGTGCCAGCATAGTGCTCTCTGCTGGGCATAGACGCTAGAGGGTTGTGTTGTACCTCTAACTCAGGGGGCTCGGCTAGCTGGCCAGGGTGATGGCTGCATCTGAAGACAGAAGTCACTCTGTTGCCCTGATGCCCTGATTGTCATCTGGCCCTGCCTGAGGTGGGCAGAAGTGGGAGGCACTTTTTCATTCACCCCAAACCCTGAGAGGCTTTACTGTTATCCAGAAAATGAATATATAAACAGTTGTGCTTCCAAAACCTGATCAGTTGTCTGCTTCAAACCCCTCCTCAGTAAATAGATTGTCTCAAAAAGCCACCAGCAGCTCACCAGCACATTTCATAGACACAGAATTGTTCTGTGACTTACAAAGATCAGGAATTCCTTTCTCAGTGGACTGGAGGCTGAGAAGCAAAAACTCCAGGCACTAGCAGGCATTGCCGTCTGGGCAGGGCTGCTCTCTGCTTCCAAAATGGTGTCTTGATGCTGCCTTCACTAGAGGGGAGGAGTGTTATACTCACCTGTGGCCAAAGGCCAAATCAAATCGCAAGAGGAGCCCACTCCCTCCACCAAGGCCTTGTTACTTGTTATTTTTCTTATCACCACAACAACTTAAGAGAAAGATTTATTTGGGATCATGATTCAAGGGATACCACAAGAGAAGGAAAGGCACGGCAGCCAGGGCAGTGGGAGATTACAGCATGCCCTGCTTACAGCAAGGGCAGTGGGAGATTACAGCATGCCCTGCTTGCACACTGATGGATTAGGAAGAAGAGAGCTCAGGTCAGAACCATCCAGGGCCCAACCAGCAAACCCTTTCCCACTCCCAAACACAGTGCCACGAGCTAATGGCCAAATGTTCAAGTACACAGCTTGTATGTACATTTAATATCCAAATTCCATCAGAGGACTTCATAAGGACACATTATTCCTTCACAAAGATGAACTCTTGGGGCTAACCTTATCTCATTAAGACCCTCTCTTACTGTGGACAACTCAGGTTGACAATATTTTATAACCTAATGACCCCTCTTCTTGCCTGCCTTCTAGTCTTCACTGAACTTACATATTTTACTCAAAAGTCCATCAAGAATATTCTCTATATCATTCCCAGGCTTCGACCCCAGCCACAAAACCTAGATCAGACCTAGATCAGACCTCCCACCATTGAAATACTTGCCAAATCCTGTCCCCAGGGGAGCCACGGCATCAAAGATGATGCATAATTAGTCATCAGTTAGAAAAGCCTACAAGTGGGAAACAGGGACAGAGGGACAGAGCACGTGGCCAGCTAGATGACTCAGTAGATAAAGGCTTTGCCACCAAGCCTGAGGACCTGAGTTCAATCCCTGGGACTGGCATTGTGGACAGAAAGAAGGGCCAGGTAGGTACCTTCTAGGCTGAGCTTATCCCAGATTGAATGTCAGGGTCAGACTGCTCGTTTCCCCTAAGGCAGGATGTGATATATTTTTCCCAGAGTTTGTGGGTTTTCCTGAAGATGACATTTCTCTTTATTATCTTCCTCTTCCAGTGAGGGAGCTTCAGGAACACGTGGGCCCTGTTCCTCCTTAACAGCTCCAGGGATGGAAGTCAGTAATCCCTTTCTCTCCCTGTCCCTACTAGTGATGCTACATGGGACTAAACTTCTGATCCATGAACCACTGGAGGAGAAACCCCAGCCAGACCATAGCAGGGAGTGTCAGTCAGCTGACCTGAAGCTCCTCCAGGGAGCTTTCTCCTACATAGCAGGCAGACTTCCTCTAGGAAACAGATATAATTTCACCAGACACTGACCACCTCTTAGGAAGGCAGTGGTTTCAAGCTTGGTGGCTTCCTGATATTAACATTTTGGTAGCAGAATTATGAATGGAGTGGACAAAAACAGAAGCAAAGGAATCAAAGGGGCAAACCACAAAGTCTATCACTTCCTCTGGGCGGACAGGCTTGAGGCTGAGGAAATGCATTAGCCACAAAGGACCAGCTCTTAACTTCAGCTCTCTCTTCTGTGACCTCACCACTCAACTCTTGACTGCATCCTAGCTCCTTGAGGCGGGGCTCCAGCTCTGCTCAGGAGCTCTGAGAATCAGGTCCAGGAAGGAGTCTAGAAGGAAATTTTGAAAAGGCATTCTCAAGGCCTTGTATCCTCTCGACATCAATACAAAAGGGCAGAGTATACCCATCCTAAAATCCAGTCAGCTTTGGCTTCCTGCTTGTTCACACCATCAAAGGAGTAGAGGATGGTGGCCTGCCTTTGTTCAATGTTTCCCACCTCCCTGTGGTTTCTGAAGACCTGGTCATATGAAGGAGATCCCTTTTCTCTAAGAGACACAGCCTCACAACTACCCAGGCAACAGTATTAGTCTCCAATCTCCAAAGCCTCCGGCTGTTAAGAATGTCCCATATTTAATTTCTCCATGCTCAAAGCAAAGCTGCCTGCATTTTTTCAGCACAGATCTCTGCTTAGCATACATTCTGCAGCCTTGAGAGCTTGCTTCCATTGTCACCTTAGACATGTTAGGTCCCCAATCCACACCAAGTCCCTGACACCACGTTTCTCCAATATACTATGCTCGTTCCCTGTTTTTAGATCCTCATCCCAGCATTCACCATGAGAGGAAAGAGACAATTTGTTCCCATTTGGAAATCAAGACACCACTGTGGGAAGGGAAAAGGCACATAGATGAAATCCCAGGGCCAGGCACAAGTTGATGAACTGCAAAGACATTTTTCTCAGAAATGTTGATATATGTATAAAATTTAGCAGCTTAATAACTGCTTGAAGTCTGCAATCCAGTGACCTTAACTACACTGTTGCTGTATAGCCACCATCGGATTCTTGTCCTTCCTTCTCTTTCTTTCATTTGAAACTATATCCATTAACAACAATTCCCGCTCCTCCTGTTTCTGTGTCTGAGATGACTATTCTAGTTGGTAGAATCATATGGTTTGGCTGGCTCGTTTTGAAGAACATAATGTCCTCAATATATAATCATGTTGCAGCATATGTTAAAATGTCCTTCCTTCTTAAGGCTGAATAATACTCCATTTTACAGATGTGCCGCATCTTATCCATTCATCTGTGGGTGGGTACTGCAGTTGTTTCCACATTTTGGCTATTGTGAAAATGGCTGCTACGACTGTAAGTGCATTCTGAGCTTATTTACTTGGGGTATGCATTCAGAAGTAGAATTGATCAATCATATAGCTATGTTTAATTTTTCAAAGACTTGCAGCTTCGCTGTTTTCCATAGCCATGAAGCTGCTTTTACATTCCTACCAGCAGTGTAAAAGGTTCCTGTTTTTTTCACACCCTGTCAACAGTTACTTTATGTTTGTTGGTGTCAATTAATAGAAGCCCTCCTGAGGGGTACGCAATAGCTAAGCATTTGAAAAGCACCCATCTATGAGCATTGAGTAATGTCTGTTTGTGTGTGTATGTGTGTGTGTGTGTGTATGTTTGTGTATATGTGTGTGAGTGTGTGAGCTTATGTGTTTGTATTTGTGCTTGTGTGAGTTTGTGTGTTTGTGTATGTGTGTGAATGTGTGTAAGTTTGTGTTTGTGTGTGAGTGTGAGTGCATGTGTGTGTGTTAAGATAGGTAAGAACTACTTAGACCAGGTGTTTCCCATCCCACTGAACTCTCTTGTCTCTTCATAAACACAGGCAGAACTTGAAAAGAAGCTTGGGAGGTTGGTATAGGTTGATCTGCTCCTCTAAGATTCATAGTCCAGTTCTCAATCTATAAGCTTAAACAAAAGGCTGGTTGGAGAGAAGCCAACATATGAGGTCTCTGCCTGACTAGGCGTCACCAAATTCCACCAGGCCCCAAGTTCACTAAGACATTATTCAGTCCAGTTCTCACAGCGAGAAACCCAAGATGGTTTAGAATTTTCCTTTTCCTTTTTCTTTTTCATTTTACTTTCAAATACCCAAATCTCACACACACACGTGTGTGTGTGTGTGTGTGTGTGTGTGTGAGAGAGAGAGAGAGAGAGAGAGAGTGTGTGTGTGTATGTATGTTTGTGTGTTATCTGTCTGTCTATAAATACAGGCTTTTCTATACCAGCTCTAGTTCCCAAATAAAGACCTGGAGACTTTTATTTACAATGCTTATGGCCTTAGCTTGCCTTGTTCCCTGTTGGGCTCTATTTGGCCCTGGTTTGGGCCTTGAGGACAAACCTGAGCCTGGCTCAAGTTTTGTAAACTGTCTCAGTCATTTCCATACTGGAGTGACTCAGCACAACCTGCTTAAGCCTGCCTTTGCCTAGTTCCTGTTGGTTCCGGGTTCCGTTACTCACCCCATACCCTTCATCAACTTTCCCCTCCCCCTACGTCATCTCACCTCAGCAGAAAACTCCGCTTCCTCTCTCAGCCCTTTATAAAGAAAAGATTGATACAATAAAACAAGTTCCTGCTTGGACAGACAGGCTTGGGGTGGTTATTCTCCGGAGGCAGGAGGAGAGAGAGGCTCGGCTGGACCGGGTCCTCTCTCCCTCTCTTTCACCTGGTTCTGCCCGGCAGGGAGCCTGCCCGGCAGTTCCCCAGCTAGCTCTTAACTTATATTAACCCATTTATACTATTCTATGTTTGTCACGTTGGCTGATTACCTGTCGTGTTTCATACATCTGACCTGTACCTGACTCTTTCCCAGAATTCCTATCTCTCTGCCAGAACTTCCACCTTCTGTTTCTTGCTTTTTGCTAATAGGTATGAGCTTTTTACTACAGGTGATGCTTTTACACAATACAAAAGAGATTATCCCCGTAGTTAGTCAGTCAGTCTGTCTGTCTGTATGTCCGTATGTATGTCCGTATGTATGTATGTCTTCTGTGTTTCCAGGTCTGAAATACCGCTCAAGACTGGTTATGTGCTTATGCCTTCCTGCCTGAGAGGCTCTGGGCATGTGAAGGTTCCTCTGCAGATTGCTGCCACCAGGCTTTGGGAAGAAAATCCATTTCCCCAAGAGACAAGGATTCCCCGGGACAGCCGCTCCTCCCTTAAATCACAAACGTTTCCAAGTGATCCTCTGCTCTTCAGGTGCCCGAGCAGGAACAGAAGAATGGGACAATGCCATCTTCTGAGTTAATGTGGTTAAGGCCGGGAGCATCGGAGTCCCACCCCTAACTCCACCATCTACCCACTCTGGCATCAGAAAGAGGCATAGATCTACATTCTAAATTTGACTCAAGGTCATCAACCCACCAATGGCTTGCCCCAGAAGAAGATGGTTTCCCATAATTTGGGAATCATGCTTTGAAATATCAAGATAGACTCCCTTCTCCCCCCCTACCCCCCACAAAAAAAAAAAAAAAAAAACCTGATTGAACCATATCATTTCTGGTTCCCTTCCCCTGCTGTGGCAAAGACCAGATGCCTGTTATTCCATACTACATGCTATCCCTCCCTTCCCTAGTCTTTAAAGACTACATATGGAATCTGAGAAGGGCCCTTGAAGTTCCTTCTTTTCCACTGCATTCCCCTAGATCATCGAATTTCAATTGCCACTCCGGGGGAAGAGTCCAAGGAAGGATGCCTGGCACTGTACATGATATGGGACTCAGTCAACTAATATTAATAAAACTCCTTATCTTTCTCTGACAGAACCCTTTATATACATGCACCCTCAAAAGACACACACATGTATACACACGCACACACAGCCCTCTATTTCCTTCACGTGGGAGCATTCATATTTCTTATAAAGCCATCTCATTGTGAGTGGTGACAGGCAATAGAAATGATGTAATAATCATTTCCTTTGGCTCAATATATCATTTAGAAAATAAAAACTCTCCCCTTCATCAGATGATGACCAAGAGGAGAATTGGCTGCTACTGGTCAGTAATTTATGTCTGTTAAACAGAATGGATGGAGTCTGTATCCCAAAGCACTTGCGTCTGTGTTTTAATGTACCTGCTACATATTCGGCAGGACCCATAAAGCATCCGTCAGATGGGCTCTCCTCTGTGTGGGAAGCACCTCCTCCCCCAGCAGCAGGAGCATGAGGCAGCTGGTGACATTGCATCTGCAGTTAGGAAAAAGACAGCGGCAGAGGCTATGGCAAACCCTCTCATTTTTATTCAGTCCAGGACATTAACCCATGAAACGGTACCACTCAGAGTTAAGGAGGATCCTCCCACCTCAGTTAACCTAATGTACATAATCCTTCACAGACAGCCCAGAGGCTTGTCTTCTACAGGATTCTAGATCCTTCGAGGCTGAGATTTTAGAGGACCCCCTTATGCCAGCCTCAGCAAGTCTTACTTTGCAAAATAAGGGAAACAGAAGACCCATACAGTAGATCTTTTCTGTCAGTCCATAGAGATAGAATCTAAACAAGTCTTCGTGTTCAATTCCAGAAAGCTCTGCCATGTCTCTCTACAGCTCTGTGGGCAGGAGTGTGTGAGAAGAAAAACGGGAACTGTGTCACACCGTGGTAGCTGCTGTGTTCTAGTCAGGAAGAGGACCAGCTAGGCGCTCTTTCCCTTCCTAAAATGTCTTGCTTAGCCTGCTGCCTCATCCAGACCCACAGCCTCCCTGTCCTCTTTCTCAGGACCAGCTGCCATGAGGGCAGATTCTTTAGAGCTGGCTACAGCTCCGTCTGTATTGTTTTATCTTCCTTGGTACCAGATTCATGTGAGTCTGTCTTTGTTGGAGACAGGATAAAAATGGGATGCTAGGGGAAGTGTTAGAAAATCGTGGCGATGAGGATAAAAAAAAAAAAAAAAAAAATGAAGGCCAGCATGCAATGATCAATTAGTGGCATTCTGAAAAAAAAAAGAAAAAAGAAAAAAAGAGAGAGAAGGAAGAAAACCATTACTTAGTGTGTGCTGGATAGTATATTAGAACATTAAAATACAAGAATCCCAAAGGAAATTAATTTTGTTGAAGTGGTATCGACAAATAAAATAAATGTTGCCCTTTTATGTATAAATATAGTGTTTATGTATAAATATAGTGTTGCTGTTTCCCTCTGCACTGAGGGGCCTTGGATAGATTTACCTACAGGGGAGAGTGAGTTGGGAGAGCACTTCTGCACCCTCCTGGCAAATTTTCATTTGAAAGCAGCAGCTTCCATTCATCTACTCAGGACCAAGACTGACAACAGAGAACTAAACTTATTAGTGAATTATTGGTTGCATTTATGACTTCAGTGCGTGCATGTATGTGTGAGCATGGAGTCAGGGGTAATACACGTGGGCACGCGTGTGGAAGCCAGGGGTCAGCCTGAGGTCCATCAATCTTGATGCTTTGTGTGTTTGCCTGAGTGTTCTTTTGAGACATTATCTTACCTGGAATTTGCCAGTTTGGCTAGGCTCGCTGGCCAGAAGCCTCAGGAATCTGCCTGTCTCGGCCTCCCCAGCACTGAGATCACAATTACATGCCACCACACCAAGCTGGCTGATACAGCTTCTGGGAATTAAATCCAAGGTCCCAATCGTGCACTTGACCAACTGAGATGTCTGTCCACAGTTACCTTTTCATCTAACAACTATTTTTGAGCATGGATTACGTGTCTAGCACCTCCTTGACCATGAGGGGTTCAAGGGTGAGTAAGGCACAGCCCTTGCCCTCCAGGGGCCTGGTTGAGATAGCCAAGACACAGCACAGAGTTTAAGTCATTACGTGGGCCAGGTTGTTAATGGTTCGTTTTCATTTATTTTTGACTTTGAAAAGAATTCAAAACTTAGAAGGACAGGGGGCCCATCAGTGAAAAAGGCATCCCAAAGTCTGCCTTCAGATTACTTCACAGAGCCCTTCTTCTATCCAGACCTAGTGCCTTATCATGGGCTGGAACTTTGGGGCATATTAAGTGGAAGAAGATCTCTGGCCATAACCAGGAGTCTTTCAGTTGGAGCTGGTCAGAGCTGCTCAAATCTGTTCTAGAGGCTCCAACATCCTGAGATACTGAGGAAAGGGTTCCTACCCCAGGAAGACAGAGAGGGCCCTGGAGAGACAAAAAGCAAATTCCAGTGTGGAATTCACAGCCTCCCTGGGTGCTCAGGAAGTCTATGAAACACATCTTTAGCCACACAGAAGGTCCTGTGGCTCCTGTCACCAGTACTCAGTACCTAGTTTGCTGGGGGGAGGGGGTGGGAGTTGCATTTTATCTTTGAGGACCCAGGTCTGTCCTTGAAAGTGAATAATTTTCAAGCCACAAATTTTAAGTCTAAGGAGGTGGTGTTTCTATCCTCGTCCAAGAAAGCCCATCATGTCCTCAAGTGAAAGCCTGTTTGAGGGTTCACAGTGTGACTTTAAGTACAGGCTCTGTAAAATGCCTCACCCTGGTGATTGAAGAAGGTTAGAATACATTCCAGTCTTCTCATTGACTTTTCAGTCTGTGCAAGTCAGTCGAATCCTTTGATTCATCTTCTTCTCCCTGTAAAGCCCATGGTTCTTTATTGGAAGCTACCATCACAGAGTTTACAGAGCAGAGCATTCTGGGAAAGTCAAGGAGAGTTAAGGGCTATCGCTCCCCAGCTACTGTAAGATGTTCTGCTGCCAGGCAGTAGGCCCTCCTTGGGTCTAGAAGCTCCTGTACTTTGACACTGGTCAATTCCTGTGGAATATTCTGTGTCCAGTACAAATAAGGGCCTTAGAACAGAACAACTGGAGCATCGGTTCAGATATGGGAGGCAGGAAGGCCAGACAGGGTCTCTAAAGACCACTCCCTGATTTTTATCCTCATGAAGCCAGAGACCAACTTGGAGTTCAGGCCACTCCTGGCCCTACAGCACCAACTCTGGGGGCAGTTTTTAGCTGAGCGTAAACAACATTCACAACCCTATTTCTTGCTCTATCAACTTTAAACAATATCCGTTGACTCCTCCATATGAAATGTAAGGATTTAAACTCAAACCTCCCTGCTTTAAAACCTAGATCAATGTCTGTGGTCTCGTGTTACCTTTTATAGATAGGTATGAGAGGTGTTTTAAAACATTACATATAGGCAATATTTTGGAACATTAAACATCCTCTCTCTTCATTCGCTGTCCCACCACCTTTGGTCAGTCAGTGTTTTGATGTTCTTACTGTAGGATGGGAATCTTTATGCCCCTTCCCTTCCCGTTCCCTTCTTACAGGCAGATTTTCCTAGTAAATTGACAAAGTTAGCGTTTATATTTTGAGTCTTTCTTCATCCTCTAGATTTCATGGGCTTGCTCTCTCTGCTTCTTGTTCCTTAGCATTCATTTAATTACACACACATACTGCCCACTGCCCAAACAAGTAGGACTAACGTATCAATCTTTTTACATATCTGAGTGTTTAATCCCCAGACCATTCGAAGAAGAACAGTCTCAACACTAAAAGTTCAATGAATGTCCCTTTCAGACAGTCCAGCAGTGTTTTGCATCATAAAACATTTTACTTTTTATAACTTTTGAATAACTTTTGAGAAAGGCTTTTTTTAAAAGGCATTTTCAAATACCTTTTGCTTGGCTAGTAGATAGGGTACTTTTATATTCCTGAGATTTCCCATCCTTTCAAAGATATTAGCTTCCCTAAGAGTTCCCCTTTGGGGCTGGGAAGATGGCTAAGTGTGTAAAATGCTTATCACCAGGCCTCAAGTTCAAATCCTCAAAACCCATGTAATGCCAGGCAGAACAGCACATTTGTAAGCCCAGTACTCCTACAGTGAGATAGGAGGAGGAAACAGGAGAATCCCTCAAAACTCACAGGCCAGTTACCCTGGGGTAGAGGGCTGCAAATGAGAGATCCTATGTCAGGTAGAGGCTGAGGACTGACACCCAAGATTGTCCTCTGCCTTCCACATGTCTCTGTCTCTGTCTCTCTGTCTCTCTCTGTCTCTGTCTCTCTCTGTCTCTGTCTCTCTGTCTCTGTCTCTCTCTCTCTCTCTCTCTCTCTCTCTCTCACGCACGCACCAGTATGTTCCCTTTTTCTTCAGATGCTCTTCACTGCAGACCACTTTTCTTAACTATCCCTCCCAGTCTGCTCTGGTTGTCTTTCAGCTTTATTGCCTCTAAAGTGTTCCTCTGGATTCTCTTTCTCTTTCCTTATCTCCCTATTCTCTGGGATGAATCATGAAATACTTCCTGAGAAAGGTAGACGGAGAGGCCAGGGGTACAGTGGAACACTGGCCTACCATGTATACATCCCTGGGCTTGATCTCTGGTATGATACAAGACGGGGAAACCTATATGGAAATTAAATGTCCCTATTATTTTGTCCAGATATTTGATTGACAATTGAGCTGAATGGAAAAGTCTTGTGGCCATAGACTCACTTGTTTGAATGCTTGGTTCCCAGTTGGTGAACTATTTGGGAATGATTAGGGGGTGTGGCCTAATTGGAGGAGGCGTGGCCTTTTTGAAGGAGCCAGGTCATTGGAAGCAAAAACTTAGGCCAGGCCCAGTGTTTCTCTGCCTGCCTGTCTGTAGGTTAGGATGTAAGCTCTCAGACCTGTGCCTGCCTGCCTGCTGCCATCCTTCCTACCGTGACAGAAATGGGCTAACCCTATAGAAGCATGACCCCAATTAAATGTTGTCCTTTATAAGAGTTGTCTTGGTCATGGTGTCTCTTCACAGGGATAGAACAGTGACTAAGACAAGTCCTATTTTTTCAGAACTTTGAAAGCATTATTGGATGATCATATAGCACTGAGGACTGCAGATAAATTGCCAGTTTATTTGTTGATGTCATCATAAGATTTTTGCTTTCATTTATGGAGCAGGGGAGTATGTGTACACGAGTGCAAATGTCTGTAAAGGCCAGAAGAGGGCATAGATCCTCTGGAGCTAGAGTTACAGGCAGTTGTGGGCTGCCAGATGTGAGTCTAGGTGCCACGCTCTATTCAACAACCGAAGCATATGCTCCTAACCTCCAAGTCCTTCATTGCAGCAGCCCCACCCGTGTAACTCTGTTGTTGTGACTTAGTCCATCTCTCTGGGAGAGCTTCAGATCGTCACGATATCCTCGTGCTCCAGAATTTACCAAGAAAGTATCTAGTGTCCAGTTGTCTCCTTTGGGTCTTTTGTTTACTGTGGCAGGTCCTCTTAAAATTAAGGTTCTTTTTTCTTTGAAAAACTTTCTTATGCTGTTTCTTTTTTAACTTTTATTTTCTTTGTGTTTAATGTCTAGGATTTCTTTTTCTGTATGTTTTGTTCTGTATGAATTCTCATGCCCCTTACCTTTTTACTAATATCTCTATAGATTTTTGTCCTATATTCTAAAATATGCTCTTGACTTTATAAGCCAAGTTTGTTCTGAACTTAGTTCAGTGATCAAGATTTTTTT
>JADRCD010219109.1:3690-17993 GCA_019843815.1 Montemys delectorum
ATTTATTTGAAGATATATATATATATATATATATATATATATATATATATATATATATTTGAGGTTATCGTGAACAAGATTGCTTTCCTAATTCTTTTTTTTTTTTTTGATATGGAAAGGCTGCTGATTTTTATATGTTAATTTTATATCCTACTACTTTGCTGAGTGTGTTTATCAGTTGTAGAAGTGTTCTGATAGAGCTGTTAGGGCCTTTCCTGTATAGAATCATATCATCTGCAACAAAAGATATTTGGATTTCTTCCTTCCTATTTGTGTCCTCTTGATCTCCTTCCCTTGTCTCACTGAATGGATCAAGAGGAAGTATAGCTCAGTGGTAGAGAGTGTGCCTAGCATGTGTGAAGACCCAAGTGCAATCTCCATCAGCAAAAATAAATAAAATTAAATAAGTTGGGCAATAGTATGTAATGTAACTATATGTACTAATGACTCAGTTTGTTTATAATTAATAGACACATAGTTTTAAAGGAACAAAATAAAAAACTACGAGGATCCTTATCAATAACATCTAGTCACCAGCACAAGGGCAGGACCTTGCTTTTGCTGTCTGGCAGTTGATAATAATTAATTCCGTTTTCTGTACCATGGTGCTGAGGCCTTTGATAAGGTCTCTGCCTCTTGTTGAATTGGGCAAAGTACAGACCACTCAGGCTTCTGGTTCAGGACTCATTGGAGAGGAGCAGCAGCAGTTGCTTTGCTGTGGCTGTCCCTCACTACTTGATCATGCTCTGCAAGACTGCTGGGAAATACAGAGGCATCGCCCTATCCTCCAGGGATGGGAACAGAGAGTTTTAAGTATCATTTATGGAAAGTTTTCCTCTTCAAAAAGGAAAATCCCCAGTCTTATAATTTTGATGTTGGTAATCATAGTGACGGCAAAATGGTAGAAATTATTTCCACTTAGTGTGGTTTGGACTGTGCATGTAATCTGTCAGTAAGCAGCAGACACGTTTCCTGACAGAGACACGGAAACTGAAAAGAATCCGTTACATCCATTTGTCACCATTTTTAGAAAATGATATTTTTAGGTTCAACAAAATGACTAAGTTTATTTATAACAAACAGTTATTGATATGACTTCACCCCATTTTCTTTAGGGGCCATGCTGTCCTATTACTACCATATGAATAGTTGAAATGTAAGCATTTGTAAATCATGCATTAATGTGATTATTCTGAAATGATTCCCACCCAAGGAGGAGCTGAAAAGGAAAGCGAAGAAAGCCATGTGAGCGAAGCGGGCAGAGATGTAGAGGTCTAAGGAGCACTAGGGCTGGGGCTTGATTAGTCAATAGTGGGAAAGAAGACAGTGGGGAGAGAATACTCTGGGTGGGGGATAAGACTCATTATCCTTGCATGGGTGAGTTACTGGTGATTTACACTCCAGGTTTTAATCAGTTAGTTATAAGGTGTTTTTCCAGACATAAAGTTGTAAACGTTAGTGGCGCAATATAATGCATGAGTCCATCTAACCACTGTTTGTTGAGTGTGTATTCTGCAGGAGGACTGCGACCATTGGCAATGCATCCATGAGAGGGGAGTGAGGATGGGTCATTGGCCTGGAATAACCTATCATCTTGCAGGAACTGTAGCATCCATATGAATGGGCTGGGAGCTTCGAGTTGAACGACAATTTTAAAATTACCAGGCCCCCACCTGCTTAAATCTAGCAGGATTTAATCTGTCAGGATTGACTGACACTGGGGATGTTGAAGAACAGCATTTTCTTTTGCCCTATCAGGGACTGTGAGGAACTCTCTGTATGCACGTCTTCTATAGTTCAGAAAGTTATAAAGAGGGGCTCACATGGACTGCATCACTTGAGTGAGGAAACATGTTCTGTAACACTTAGGGAGTCTGTATAATGCTGATTTTTGACAGAGCCTCTGAGCATGCTTGTGAGGAATTTTCTAGAGCAGGTTAATTGAGACAGAAAGACCTTTCCTACCTTTGGGCAGTACCATTCCATCAGTAACATACAGCCATCTTGGAAGCAGAGAGTGAGGGTTCACCATGAGTGGAAGCTCCCCAGCCTCCAGGTCTATGAGTAACAAAGCCCAGTTCTTTATTAGCCACTCCCTTGAGATTATTGTTCAAGCACTATGCCCAAAGGCAGATGGGCACACATCCTTACATCCTTAGCTTGCCTGCAATGTTGCCCTTGGCAAGATAGCAATGCTTTTTTTTTTTTTTTTTTGCATACGCATGCATCCTCACTCCTGGCCTAAGGAGGTATATTTTGGCAAGTTGTTCATCCTGTGTTTCTCCAACCATAATGCTTGGGCAGGTATGGTGTCTATCTGAGACTTTCTACAGAGTTATGACTTTCTCAATTCTTACTTGCAGGCTAAGTTCAATTTGTGTTCTGACAGCAACGTATCCTGTGTTGGAAGAGTGAGTCTGCTCTGTCCTGGGCCTTTCCCAGCACAAGGCTTCTCCCCTGGCCCAGGCGTCTAGGCTCTTGTTTGTAATGGAAGCCTGGTCTTAGCTTTGTCTTGTCTGGGATTCTTTCTTCATCTTCCCTCTGTGCCAGTTCATAAGGAAGGTCATCGTGTGCCCTCTTGAAGCCCCTCTCCCACCCCACACTGCTCACTGTTTACTGACGGAGGGTCTGTTGTCCTCTGGGATGAGTCCCTGGCCTTGACTTGTTTGTGATACTTGACCCATTTGCCTGCCTTTCATCCAATCCTTTGTAAAGAGGAATTCTTCACTGGAGTTCTTCATTTATTTCTTATTTGTTGAGATGGGCAGTATCCTTATGTTGCCCAGGCTAGTTTGGAATGCACTGTGTAGACCAGGTTGACCGAGAATTTTCGATCCTCCTGCCTCAGCTTCCTGTGATTACAGGTATGTGCCACCATGACTTCTGCCTGCTGGTTTTGTTTTTTGTTTTTTGTTTTTTTCCGAGACAGGGTTTCTCTGTGTAGCCCTGGCTGTCCTGGAACTCACTCTGTAGACCAGACTGGCCTCTAACTCAGAAATCCGCCTGCCTCTGCCTCCCAAGTGCTGAGATTAAAGGCGTGCGCCACCACCGCCCAGCTTCTGCCTGCTTTAATATTCCATTTATAATGGTGCCATTGCTGGCATTAGAGCTGTTTAGCTCATTCAGGTACACCTATAAAATATCCTTAGACCAAGCCATTCACAGACAATACAGATGTATTTCTTACATTTCTAGAGGCTGAAACATCCGAGATACAGATACTGGGTCACCTAGTTCTGGCTGAAGGGCATTTCTCTCAGACAGCCATCCTCTTACTGGAGCCTCACGCAGAGATGGGCTGGGTTGCGGGTGGTGGGTGGGGCCTGAAACAAGCCAGGAAGTGGCCTCCTTCCATGGCCTTTGTTCCAGTTCCCACTTCCGGGTTCCTGCCCTGGATTCCTTCTATGACCGGACTTCCGAGCTGTAAGGTAACATAAACCCTTTCTTCCCCAGTTGCTTTTGGTCGTGACATTCCGTCATAGCAACGGGAACCCCCAGCAGGTAGCATGGATCCCAGTCCTAGGGGTCTTGCTCTCAGAGCTTAATCCTTTCCCAAAGATTCCCACCTCCCAGTAGCACAGCTTCGAGGGTAAAATTTTCAACGTGGGAGATTTTAGTTTGCATACATGTACAGACCAGAGTGGTGGATTGGTAGAAGTACAAGCTCTGCAGAATACTAGCCCTGAGTGTGGATGCTCATACCATGAAGTGTAAGAATTGAACAAACAGAGACACCTCATAAAAATACCGAGGAGCCAGGAATGTCCATTAAGCCTAAAGACAGAGAGCTTCAGAAGGGTTTACTGAACAAACATCCGTCCCCAGGAGATGCCCTAATTGTAGGGAGTGATGCCCAGTTCCTGGAAACGTACCCAGTAGGGGGTGAATCTCTCCCCCCCCCCCATTCTACGTACAACAGGTATCTCCTCCTCTCCTGGGGTACAAAGGTCAATGCAAACAAAGAACAATGAGCTCCACCAATGAAAGATAACCAACTCATGCTGTAAACCTATGTTCTAGGAGGGTATAAAAAGTGTGTGCTTTTGTTCCTCGGGGTCGCCTTTGCCTGAATGCGGGACGACCCAAGTATGCTAGGTTTTTAAAAACCTCTTGCTGATTGTACGATCTCTATGTCTTTGTGAGTGGGACGACATCCTGGACGGAAGACTCGGCTCCCCGAATCTTAAATAAACCATGTGTAACTGTCTCAGACAACAACTATGTAAGTCAATAAGAGAGAAGGTGGCTAATGAAAATGCTAAGCATCGATCGGGATTAGACAAAATACCTTTAATAGTAAGACTCTCCCGTCCAGGGCAGGAACCCAGAGAACAGAGAAGCTGGGTAGGATTGCAGATGAGGATCATCCGGGTTTCGGTGCAGAGGCAGTCTCTGCCTCACAGTCCCACAGGGCATCTAGTGGTTCCCAGAAGAATGACTCAGTCTTTTAGGGGAAACCCATGGAGATCCTGGAGCTGCCCCTTGTTCTGATGCCGCTTAGAATTCTGGGAGGAGACGGCCCCCTCCCCACAACCCCTTTGCTGTCTATCCCGCAGATTGGCTCCGTGGGAACTGGCCCTGCTCCTTTGGGGGCTCTTCAGCCTTTTGTAATTCTGGTAATTATAGATGGAAGGAGGATGGTGCAGCCTTCGACTTTTTGTTCTCCGCTTCCTTAAATAGCCTTGGGAGCAAAATCTCTCTCTTGAAGGAGAGAAGAGAATGTTAATTACAGTTTAAAAATGCAAACCCAATTTACTTTGCTTCCCGCAACATGGCTTTAACGTTTCAGCTTTGGGTCTCAACAGAGGCCCATGGCCTCCTCTCAAGAATTTCCCTGCTTGTAACTTGGACCCTAAAGTATCAGTCCAGTTGTCATGTTTGATCCGTTAGTTCATTCAGCTTGAAAGAAACATTTATTAGGAAACTGTGTTAATCATCAAGAGTAAATAGTTAAAAAGAGAATACTATTTATTTATTTATTTATTTATTTATTTATTTATTGCGGTAGTAGGTGTGGGGCTAGGGCCTTGTACCTGCCAGGCAAACACTCTACCACTGAACTACCCTCTTCCCCCAATTTCTCCGATTGTGAGAGATTAAGTTTACCGATGAATTAGCGCATAACATCAAAAGACACACAGGGTGTAACAAAGTATCCTCTAGATGAATGGAAACAGAGGGAAGGAAGGTTGGGCATCACAGCTGAAACGACTTTGGGTTGAATTTTAAAAGTCTCATAATCAGAATAGTGGAGCCAGGCTAGCCCTAGTTTCCAGGGTATGAAGTCCTTTGTCCTCTTGTAGATTTGTTGGTCTCTCAGCAAAACAAGTCATTCCACTGTGTCTACTGATCCTGGGCTTGAGGCTTTAATTAATCAGATTCTTCTAATTTATTAGCCTCTCAAGCCCTCACCAGGGAACATCACAGTAGGGCAGAAGGGCAGTTTTCTCTGCTCAGAACTGATAACCATGACTGAAAATCATGGAAACAGCGGGGCCATGCTGTGGGCTGTGGCTCCATCTGCCAAGGAAAAGGAAACCTTGGTGTTTTGGCAGGAGAAAAAAAAAAGCCTCTTACGATACCTGCCTTGTAAGTCCCTGGGATTTGGCCAGTTTTCAAACTTGACATACAGTCTCCGTGTGTTGTTGCAGGACCAGGGCCTCTGAGGATGCTTCTGGAGATGGAGCAAGGCCCCCACGGCTTTACTGCGGTTGTCCTCTGAGGATTGACTAGCCGTAGGCAGGGTACGTAAGGTTATTCGTCATAGAGAGGAATCCAAACCCCGAGACTGGGAAATGGGTCACATTTTCTAACATCTACTGCATTTGGCTTTGCCACGCTCCTTGGGTTCGTCCGAGCTTTTAGCAAAAGAAAAACCAAGATTGTCATAGGTAGGTGGCTTTTAGTGACTCCGCACTAAAACATTTTTCTATCAGAGCAAAGCCAGGGCTGGGGAGGTGGCTCAGTTGGTAAGGTGCCAGCTTTGCAAGCACAGGTCCTGAGATGGCTTTCCTGAGCCATCATCAGTGGCTGAAGTCTGTGCCTCGGTATAAGTGGCATGTTGTGTTGCTGGTTGTCTAACTGTTGGCTGACGATGGAACTATGTATGGGTCAGAGACAAGCGACCTGACTGCCCTTGGCTCAGCAGGGTGGAGAGGGAGGATGAGCAAGCTCATTAGTCCCTTTGTCCTCAAGTCTCCTGGGACAATGTGAACAATTTAGGTCAATCCTGTATAATGTGCTTTTGTGGCAGAGGAAGGAACTGAAGAAATGACTATTATTGATTCTTTGTGTATCTGTGTGTGTGTGTGTGTGTGTGTGTGTGTTTGTGTGTGCGCTTTCTGAGGCAGGATATCTCACTTGCCCAGAGCCCTGACCATTGAGCATCACTAGTCTCAGTCTCCCCAGCTCTAGAATTACATTTACAGATCACCACGTTTTGACTATTGGGTTCATGGAATCAAGCTCAGGGCTTTAGGAACTTTTTCGAGACTGAGACAGGGAAACCTCTGTCTTTAAAGACAGCTCATCCGCACACACCTGCCCATCCTTTGCCCTGGAGGGAGATAATATTTTTTTATGGTACAAATTAGGAAATAAATCTTCCTTCTACCTCAGAGGGAGGCACAATCTGTCTTCTAAGGCTGTTTCTGCCACAACCATCCTTGCAAAGGAAGTGTAGAACAAAACTTGAGAAGACGGGTGTGCACGGTTCGTGTAGCTCAGTACTGCGATGATGTTTTGCATGTACAAAGACCTAGGTGGTTCCTCCATCCATGCATGAGCATACACAGGAAAGACTAAGGGAAAATGGTCTTGCTATCCATTTTCTGGGTCTACCTTGTTACAAACTCTTATAAAATTTTATTTTTATTTGGTTGATAGTACATAATACGCTTTTTTAGATTCTGCCACCTTGTGTTCTAAGCTGCTTGTCAATAGATACTAACGCTATTTTGAGTTCTAAACACTGCACTCTTTGTAAAGTTTGTGCAATCTGTTCCATGAGTACTAGCTGAGGGATGAAGAGACATGACTGGCGGCTCTCTAAGGACTTTGCATCACCCCTGAGAAGTGTCCTCGTATAACATTGTACACTTCCTGTACTGGCTGGTTGTGTGTGTCAACTTGACACAAGCTGGAGTTGTCACAGAGAAAGGATCCTCCCTTGAGGGAATGCCTCCATGAGATCCAGCTATAAGGCATTTTCTCTATTAGTGATCAAGGGTGGGAGAGCCCAGCCCATTGTGCCATCACTGGGCTGGCAGTCCTGGGTTCTACAAAAAAGCAAGCTGAGCAAGCCAGGGGAAGCAATCCAGTAGTAGTACTTCTCCATGGCCGCTGCCTCAGCTCCTGCCTCCAAGTTCCTGCCCTGTGTGAGTTCCTGTCCTGACTTCCTTTGGTGATGAACAGCAATGTGGAAGTGTAAGCCGAAATAAACCCTTTCCTCCCCTGCTTGCTTCTTGGTCATATGTTTTGTGCAGGAGTAGAGACCCTGACTAAGACAGTTCTCTAAGACTCTGAACTTCTTCCCTCTGGTATTGCTGTTCCATTTCCATGGGAGTTTTCAATACTATTACAATCTCACTGTTGCGACAGAGGTGACTTAAGGAAGGATTTATTTTGGCTCACAATTTGTGGGTACCATCCATTGTGGAGGGGAAGGCATGGCGCCAAGAATATGAGGCAGCTCACACTGCACCCAGGGTCAGGAGGCACCTTGAGATGAATGCTGGTGCTCAGCTCACTGCCCCCCTTATGCCAGGACTCTAGCATAAGGAATGATGCCGCCCACAGTGGGCTACAGAAGGTGGTTAAAGCATGTAAGTATGCTCACTAAAGTAAGACTTGAAAGATATGAGCCTACGTTACCCAATGGGGAGCATGGGGAGCGCAGTTGACATTTGAAACAGTAGCAGTTATTTTTTTGTTGAGTAATCAAGCCTTTATTGAGTAGATGTGGCTAACAGCTTAAGCTGTTTCAGTTTTCTCGGGCATCTGACATTTCGGGGTAAACATCGTCACCACGCTGTTTTAGAGTGTCGACCCGTCCTTATTTCAGTGCGTGAGGCTGCTCAGCTTCGTTGAAGGTTGCGGGCTTTGGTTCTGGAATCCAGACAACTTATTGAGCCTGACTTGGTTGTGCAACTCAGAACCAGCGGCATCCTATCTATTTTACCCTCTTAGGGAAAGGACATGCAGGTGCAGCATTTCTTACTGGTAGGTTTATGGTATATATGCAGGCATCTATTTGCCTTATGTGTGCATTTGTGTATGTGCACATGTGTGTATCGTATGCCTGTGGATGATGGAGGACCATGACAGATATCTTTTTTTTTTTTTTGGTTGTAAATCATTGCCAACATTAATTTTGTGTTTTAACATTATAACACACAACTCTTCTAAGGACCCCCAGGCACATCTCCCTCCCAAACTCATGTCCTTATTTATTTGTTATTTAAATCCACAAATTCGATCAGCATTGCCCGGGTGGGCTTAGATACGAGGCACGGGGAACCAGTCAGTGCTGATGCTTTTGAGGAAAAGCCGCTGTCTCTCCCAGCAGTCACCAACTGCTCAGCTGGAGGTGGGACATCAGGCCCTCCTCTCTAATCCATGTTGGCATTTTCAACTGGTTTGATCTTGTACAGGTAACCGTGTGTGTCCTAGCCAGGTCATGTCCAGAGTAATTTTTGAGACAGAGTGTCTCATTAACCCTGGAGTTCATCCGTTTGGCTAGGATGGCTGGCCAATCCAGTCCATCTCCCTCTCCCTCCTTCCCAGCAGTGGAGCCATGAGTCCATTTCTGTGCCAGCTTCTACGTGGGTCTTGGGATATAAACTCGTGTCCTCGTGTATATTCGCCAAGGTCTTTGACCACTGAGCCAGCACCCTGTATTTTTAAGCATTAGCTGGAGGTGGGTTTATATACTTCACCAAGCTGTTTTAAAGCTGGAGGTGACCACTCCCCTAGGGCTCAAGGCATGGGGAGAAGCTGTGCCAGTCAGGTTGGCCCCTGCATTCATTCCCCCCTCTGGTCTGCTTTCTGTTAGAGCCATAGCTCTAACATAGAGGCCTGGGGCTCACACCTGGCAGAAGCGCTGTCCCCCTTTTCCTGCACCACATCTGCACCATGGTCACGTAAGTGGTGCAGCATTCTAGGACAGCCTTCATTCACAGTGGTCATCTAGCCTGGGAACTGCTGGTGTCTTTTACTTTGTTTCTCACTTAGCGAGAGTCACCCGGAACAACGCAGCACCTGATAGACCTCTGTTCCAGGCTGTGGAAGCCCCAATGGGTTGGTAAGAAGCTGAACTCAAGGCCAGGTTAGGAGGCTCTCTGAAAACCCTGAGTCTGTCAGTGGCTGGTGTCGTGAGCAGTGCCCACACTTTGTTAAAGTTCAGAAAGATGAAACGGGGAAATGGAGCATTCAGGAAGACCGGTGTGTTCTTACTCTTATTCGGCGACTTTGGGCATTTGGGTTGACTTGATGCCCAAAATCAATTCCAGATGACTAACTTCCCAAGGGATCATGGGCAAGGAGCATTCGGAGATATGACACATTGTTCATGGAGAAGGGCAGGCATTTTGGAGGCTTCCCAGCCACTTCGTGGAGTTGCAAGGCTTACTGAAGTCTTTAACTACAGATGTCAGCATCAAGCTATGCTGTGGTTTTATCCAAATGATTTTGGAGTGGAAGTATTTAGCTTCTCCGATTATAGGTATTAAAACTTTATGTGCAGGCTTAGCCTTTAGTTTTTAAAAAAGACTTTCAAAATCCCCCGACATTACAAAGAACAATAAACAATAAAGTTAATTTTATACAACCCAATTTCAGAGCACTGGAAACGTGAAGACCAAAGGCCATGAGTCTTTCAGAGCCCTGGGCCCTGAGTCTAAAGGCCTTCATTTCATCTTTCCTTAGCTGGCTCACACTTCAGCTTTGTGACTGTCAGAGGGGGTATGTACTCCCTTTGCCTCAGTTTCCTGATCTGACAGATCGGTAATCGGTGCTTCATGGTCATGGGTGTTTGTTGTCAGAAACTATATCCAAGGTCATGTTTTTGGGGAACTCCTGTTTAGAGAGCCATATGAGAAGTTCTCAAAGAGAACAAGCTAAGTGTTTAGAAACAGACTCTAGATTTTTAGAGCAGTTTTAGCTACACAGTGAGACTGAGCAGGAAGTATGGACAGTTCCCTGTGTTTCCTGCCTCAACATGTGTGTGATCGCCAGCATCTAGTCATAGTGTATCTGTCAAAGGGTTGGCTCTACAGGGACTCAACATCATATCTCCAAGTCTACAGTTTATGCCATGTTCACCCTGTTCTAGGACCTGGTGTAATGATGAGATGTCCCTTGTTGGACCGTACAGAACATATTCCCTGGCCTTAAACAGTCTGTGCTCAATCTCTGTCTCCGCACTAATTTCTAGAGCCATGGCTCCTTATAACATTTTTGATTCTGTCTTTCTATAATATCTTATAATTAAAATCACACGTCTGGATCTCCTTCATGTTGATCTGTTGGACCTAGCTGTGTGCATGTAAGGTCCCTCCATGTACTCTCATGATATCACATCTCAGTTTTAATGGTGAGATATGTTCTGATGTCCAGATATACTGCCTTTTATCTACCCATTCTCCTATTGAAGCATGTCTTGATTGTCTCCAAGTTTTGACAATTGCTAGTGAAGCTAATATAGATGTCCACATGACGGCTTGTGTGAGGACAGAAGCTTCCTATTCCTTTGGGTAAATACTAAGGGGATGGCCATGTGCTAGGAATATGCTTAATTTTATATAAGGGAACCAAGTTGTCTTCCACTATGGTGGTATCTTTAAAAACACTTTTTTATTCCAACTAGCATCCGAGTAGGTGAGAGTTCCAAATGAATGTGTTCTCCACATCCCAGTCGTAGGTGGTGGTTCTGATGTTTAGGATTTTTGATATTTTAGTAGTTTGGGTATGGCTCAACATTGTCCCTCAAAGGCTCATGTGTAGGGACCCAGGTTCCTTTGATGGTGTGGCTAGGAAAGGACCTTCAATGTGCTGATGTCCTGGCTGTCAGCTAATGGACCTTGAGGAAATGATTGGATCCTGAAGGCTCTGACCTCCTCACTGGAGGTTAATTTATTGAGTCTAGTGGGAGACATTTGGGGAAGTCGAACCTTCTCAGAGGAAGTGTCATGGAGAGTACGCCATAGAAAGCGACACCAGCTTCCAGACTTTTTCTAGCTTCCCCTTTGCTTCCTAGCTATCATGAGGTGAGCCGCTCTTTAAAGCTGGGAACTAAGTTAACTTTATTTCCTTATAAAATTAAATAATTTTCTTATTCTGAAATAATTCAAGGCGAGCTATATATCAAATATTTTATGTGATAAAAGAAATACTACATTTGTTGATGTAACAATTTATACATTCTTCTTGTTATTGACATTGTCCCATAGCATTAAAATATGAGCTGTAGCCTTTGTTCCAAGTCCTTATTGGTGATTAGAGAGAGGGAGAAGAATATTTGTAAAGTTTTGATTGTTTTTGTTTTTTTTTAAGCAGGAGTGGAAGGGTCAGGATAAAGAGAAGGAAGTCCATTCTTCAGTGAGTTGGGACTGCAGCCGAAGCCTGAATTTGTTCTTAGAGATGAGAGAGAAGGTGGGGTGGACATGTTGCCTGGGAGAAGGTTAAGCCTTTCATTTACCAAGCCCAGTGCTGCAGGCACAGACTGGCTTGGTGCTCCCTTCCCATCATCTCTGGATGCTGTCTAGGGTTCAGGAGCAAGCTTGCTTGTCTTCTCTGTTGATTAAAGAATAAAAGGCAGGGCATGAGTGTTACTGAACTCTCCGGGGTGTCTGTGCTACCAGGGAAACTGGGGTCTCTCTTGGGCCTCTTTATCTTGTTAATAAACTAACATGAAGGAATTCAAGTGGAAGCTTGAGTTCAATTGTATTAGGATTCAGAAGAAGAACCCAGGACTGGCAACCTGTGAAACCTCAGCTGGTCAGCCGAGGAGGAGAACTGGGAGAGAGAAGCCAGCCTGGAAGTCTACCCTGTGGCTCAGCTGCCATGTTGTGGGGAGGGCAGCCTTAGAGAGAGTAAGGAAGCCATGCATGAGTTAGGGAGTTTAAAGGCCCCGTGTAGACTCCGTCCAGCATCAGAAGGAGAGAGATAGGAGAGAAGAAGGGAAGGGCTACTAAGCCTTTTCTGAGTTCTGAAAGGAGGGCTGAACCAGCCAAACTTCATGGCAGTTTATAGGGACTGCGCTAAGGGCAAGGAATTCTGGGAAGGAAACATACATGCCTTAAGTTGACCTTCCTTCTTAGGGGTGGCCCCTGAGCCAGCCCTTTGACCTGCCCATCTGGACTGACCCAGGGCACCTTTCTCATTCAAGCCACCACAGATGTATAGGCATAGTCTGTTTCGGGCAACTGTTAGCACCTAGCTATTAGGACAAGGAACCTTCTAGAGAAAGGTGCTTTCTTAGGGATCTTTTCCAACTCCCTGCCAGTTAGTTGTTCCTCTCCTGGACAGCTCTCATTTCTTCCTTGGCGTCAGACTCTCTGGATCAGCAGACCTGCTTCCCTGCAGGGAGAGAAGTCTAATTGTGCATCGGAAACTTCAGTGCAACATGAGACCGGCTCTTGCAGAGCCTCGGGTAAGTCCTTACTTGTCTCTTCCTAGGATTGCATTGATATAACTCTGTGTTAGTCACCTTTGTCATTGCTGCGACCCAACACCCAAGAAGCAACTTCAGGGAGGTAGGGTTGATTTTTTTTTTTTTTTTTTTGGCTCGAGGTTTGAGAGGCTACAGGTCGTCCGACAGGGAAAGCCTTGTAGTGGGCGTCTCCGTGATGGCTGAGACTCCTTTAATTGGAAAAACAGGAAGCAGAAAGGAGACAGGAAGTGAGATAAGCTACAAACATCTCATGGTCAGCCCCTCTAGGGACCCAGTTCCTCCAGCTCTAGGCCCCAGTTCTTGAAAGTTCCACAGCCTCTGAAGGACTGTTACCAGACAGAGACCAAGCATTCAGACACACGAGCCCAGAGATACATTAGCAGGCTTTGGAAGTATGCAGCCCCAGATTTGATTCCTCGCCCACTGCTCATAAGCTCTGTAAGCCTACAGTTACCTCAGATTTATTATCTCAAAGCCGGATATGCCTTCTACTCTTCAGGATTAATCTGAAGCTTATAGGGACTAGTGATTCGGGATCCCTGTGCATGCCACTGGTGCCCAGGGAACATGAGTCTCCTTCCAGTCACGAGGAGAAACAGTTTCACGCTGCCGTGCTTAGGAACGAATTTTTGCCATCTATTTTCTGAATGCATCCTGCCTAAGGAAATGGTGCTCAACCATGTTACTGAAAAATTTAGCAGGGCTGTCCGTTAAGAAGCTAATGAGATCTACTAATTAGGCTTTTTTTTTTCCTCCTAGGCTTTTGCAGAAGAAGATGAGCAAAGAGATTAGGAAGTGCCTGCGATATCAGAGAAACGAGGAGGGAATTCACAGCACACACGCGTATGCCTCTCCTGTTGATTCTGCACACATCTGGATCATAAATACTAAAAACTTACCTCAATCATTACATCCCCTATATGAATAGTCCAGATGTCAAAAGATTCCAAAACAAAGATGAGGAAGAGAGATAGTTGCTAAGAACACATTAGGTCTGTATGACCCCTGGCACATTGGCACATCGTCATTTCTGACCCAGTACGTAGTCAGTTTATTAATGAATTATGATCTCAAGTCTCAGCTGGTAAGTCAGAATTAGAGGTATGTTTATGATACTATCAACCATGCTGACAAGTATATTGATGAGATTGGTTTTTCTAAGATTTACCGTATTTAGTAGCAATCGTATCACCAATGGGCTGGTATGTTTTTTGATCTACCTGGGTAGGAATCATAGATAGATGATCGGCGCTGGCAGTTGTGAGTCCTTGAATATACAAGGTCCAAGGGCTAGACTGGTGGACCCAGAGGTGCACAGCTTTGAGCCTTGTGAGCTAGGGATCTGTAGCCCCAGATTTTCCAGGTCACAGACTTATGGACTAGCCATTTGAGTTTGGGGATGTTTTGCTCCAGACTTTAAACAAGAGCAGCCCTGGGTTTGGCAGCTATCACAATTCAACTTCCAGCAGTTGTTCAGGTGGCAGCAGCAAGAGTGGGAGGGGGAGGAGGAGAGGGATGAGGGGGAAGACAGGAGGAGGAAGAGGAGGAAGAGGAAGAAGGGGAAGTAGAAGAGGAGTAGGAAGAAGAGGAGGAAGGGGAAGAGGAGGAGAAGGAAGAGGAAGAAGAGGAGGAG
>JADRCD010219110.1:0-13106 GCA_019843815.1 Montemys delectorum
ATACATAAATAAAAAGAAACAAAGAATAAAAAGAAATTTAAAAAAAAATTGGAACTTGTTTCAGAAACTGTTAATGTGTGTTTCAAAGCAAAGGGGGAATTCACTAGCAGTTATCAAGGAGAAACTTAGTCTTTATTAGCGGCCCTGTAAGCAACATGAGAAGACTGTATGGTATACATCAAACATTGGCCGGTCACGATGATCTTCAATAAATGACCATGTCAGTCCAGTGAAAATGAGACTCAAGGATGTTTCTGTAAAAGCAGCAGCTGATCTGAGATGTAGTTTTCTCTTCATAAAAGGAGGCAACAGGAAGAACTCCCAATGACAGTCTAACAGAGAAGGCAGGAGGGCTTTAAAGTGCCAGAAGAGTGTTGGTCATTCTCAGAGTGGAGACAAACCCAAAGGCTTTCATTGCCCAGAACTAAAGTGTGGCACTTTCACATCTCATGGAGAGGCAGACAGTACAGGAGGAGTGAGAGAAATACTGTCTTAGTTAGGCTTTTACTGCTGTGAAGAGACTCCATGACCATGGCAACTCTTATAAAGGACAACATTTACTTGGGGCTGGCTTACAGGTTCAGAGGTTCAGTCCATTATCATCATGGCAGGAAGCATAGCAGCATGCAGGAAGACATGGTGCTGGAGGACAGAGCTGAGAGTTCTAAGTCTTGATCCATGGGAAGCCGGAGACTGTGAAACAGTTCCTCCAGAAAGGCCACACCCACTCCAGCAAGGCCACACCTCCTAATAGTGCCACGCCCCATGTGCCAAACATTCAAACACAGGAGTCTGGAGGCCATTCCTCTTCAAAACACAACATGTGGGATGATGGTAAGGAAAGTGGTGCGGAAGAGACAGGAAAATTACTATGGGGGAGGAACCCAAGTGCAAGAAGCTAGGGTAAACATGACTTCCAGCTTCTACAAGGTCTTGTTATGGCGGCCTCAGAGCCTCAGCATGCTGCCACAGTAGAGCAATCCTATCACATCACTGAGCTGAGACTGGGGTGCCTTGAGGAATACTCTCTCCCTGTGCGTCGTCTTACGGGATACAGTCCTCCATGATATGGCCTGAACTGAAGAAGTGACTGTTAGAGAAAGACTGCACTCTGTCACTCTCGTGTGTACATCCTCTTAAGTTGACATGAAGAAAGGGCAGTGTGACCATGGCCACAGATGGCATGCAGCAGGAAATCATAGGGATCTTTAGCGTTTGTTAGTTGTACCTGTGTAGGTAGAACTTCATGGACCATCACCAAGACTCATGTAGATTACACAACCTAGGCCTCCTGGAATCACACTACAACCTTGTGTGTGGTGGTTTGAACATTCTCAGCCCATGGGAAGTGGCAACATTAGGAGGTATAGCCTTGTTGGAGTAAGTGTGCCCTTGTTGGAGGAAGTGTGTGGCTGGGGAGGTGGGATTTGAGGTCCTGTGCTCAATCACGCTCTACCCAGTGTGATCCAGAGCCTCCTCCTGGCTGCCGGCAGAGGACACTTTCTTTCTGGCTGCCTCAAATCAAGATATAGAACTCTTAGCTCCTCCAGCACCAAGTCTGCCTGCATGATGCCATGCTTCCCACCATGATGATAACGGACTGAACCTCTGAGACTGTAAACCAGCCTCAATTAAACGGGTTGCCTTTACAAGAGTTGCCTTGGTCATGGTGTCTCTTCACAGCAATAAAACCCAAACTAAGACACTGTGTATTAGAGGAACACTCTCTGGATGGTGGGAGGAGTACAACCAGACAGCTCTCCAGTTATGCTGGGAGAGGATTAAGAGAGGAGTTGCCATAAGTAACTTGGGTAGGAGTAAACAAAGTGTTAGATTTGAATATGAAATATCCCCTTAAGGCTTTTGTATGGAATGCTTGGTCCCTAGTTGATGGTGCTATTTTTAGGAGGTTCGGAAAACCAAAAACTGTACAGTTTGGCCTCATTGGTGGAAGTATGTCACAGGGTGGGCGTCTTTTAAGGGGGATGTCAAATAGTGGCTTTTTCTTGTTCCACTGCTTCATGTCCACCATTAGGTGAATAAGGACCTCTACCATAGGCCATCCTAACATTCTGTCCAGATATGTAGGGCCATTAGCCATGGGTGGGAAGCCTCTAAAACCAGGGAGCCTTCAGCTGTCCTTGAAGGTCTGACTCACAGTAGTAAGAAAGCTGACTAATTCACACAGCTTCCTGTCCTACCTGACCTACTAGTCTATGTGACCTGGACATGTCCTTTCACATCTCTGTGACACAGCATCAACTTGGCTTTCTGTGACTCCTCTGTAATAGGGTTTCTGTGCCAACAAAATGAGCTGATTCAAGCTGAATTGAGAGTGGAAAAGGCAGGTTTATTTGGGAGTAGCTCTCGGTTAGGTTCACTGGTCCCACAGGGCCAGGGAAATCCCCTCGCAGACAGGGAAATGCATACACACACACACACACACACACACACACACACACACCCCACACATGACAATGATGACACATGCAGGGAGACAGAAATGCAGAGAGAGAGGGAGAGGGAGGAAGGGAGAGAGGGAGGGAGAGAGAAAAAGAGAGAAACAGAGAAAGAGAGAGAGTGTACAAAATATCTGGATCGTATAGAGAAGAGCCTCTGGGGAAGGGTAAGCCCAGCCCCTGGGCTGGAAAGTTAGGCACCTCAGCCACCTGTCCTGGGTCTGAAACCTAACATTCTGCTTGTGTAACATTTTGGGATAGCTTTCAGAGAGTCAGGGATGGGGCCTCAGTGAAGAGCCTTTGGCCAAGTGAGAGGCAGCAAGCCCTGCACCACCACCTCAGAAACACAACTGTGACTTTCCTCTCCTTGCTTTCTTCTACCACTTCCTTCCTCCCCTCCTCGACTTCCTCCCCTCCTCGACTTCCTCCCCGCTTTCCTCTTCCCTGCCCTCATTTGCCTTTGGTTCCCCTGGCTCCCCTTCCTTTTTCTCCTCCTTTTATTCCTGTTCCAGAGAATGAAGAGCACGGAGTCGAGGCAGGAGAATGATCAAGGTCTGTTCAGATTTGTCCCCCAGCTTGAGTCGCTATGTAGTCTCCTGCAGGAAGATGTTCTAGTCAATGATGGATTGAGCATATGATAGCGACCCCGTGAGAGTATAATAAATCTCAGAGATTCCCATCTCCCAGTGATGCTGATCTGTCTTAGTGCTAATCACACGCCACCCTCACTTGTCTATGGACATACCGCTGTATGGAAACCTGCTATGTCAGTCATATCAAAGTTGCGTTATGAGTGTGATGCCTAATAATGACAAGTGGGCTTATGTATTTACCACATCGAACTCTTTTAAAGATTTATTTGTTTCATTTTTTTGTGTGTGTGTGTATGACTGTTTTGCCTGTGTGTACATCTGTGCACCACATGTGTGTTTGATGTCCTTGGAGGTCAGAGAACACCAGGTCCCCTGAACTGGAGTTATAGAAAGAAGGTTGTGAACTGTCTTCTTGTTGCTGGAAATAGAACTCAGGTCCTCATGCTTTTAAACACTGAGCCATCTCTCTAGCATCACATATACTTTTTTATCATATACACACACACACACACACACACACACTTGAGACATTGAGACAGAGTCTGGTGAAGCCAGGCTAGCTTTGAACCTACTATATAATAGAGGACAATCTTGACTTTCTGACGCTCTGTTCTTCATCTCCAGAGTGAATGTGGGGATTATAGGCATGTTTGATCACACTCTCTTTATATTGGTGCTGGGGATGGGACCCCTAGTGTTGTGCACTCTAGGCAGGTACTCAGACAGTTCAACTCTATCTGCAGCCCCTATTTAATATATTGAAAACAGCTCTAGGTAGGTCCTTTAGGATGAATTTGGGCACTGTTACTGTAGGGGCGATGACAGCTCCATGCAAGCTTTTACCTCTGGAGAACTTCCAGAGAAAAAGGTAGAAGACAGTGATCCTGACCTTGTACAGGTCTGGCTAATGTGTATAAAGTTTAAAAACAAAAATTTAAATTTAGAAGTAGCAACACGTTTATATAATTGCATAAAGAAAAATATTTTAGTGGGTTTATTTTTGTTTGAGGCATGTTATGGATGATTTTTCTAAGTATCCTAGGCTTACCTGAACTCACAGCAATTTTCCTGCCCCAGCCTTCTGAGTGCTGTGGTCACTAGTCATGCATATGGTCATCTAGAAAAAAATATTTTTGAATAGCTGTATAGTGCATTTGAGTTTTAGTCAAGTATTATTTGACAAAGTAGTAAAAGCAGACACACAACTAGAAAAATTTGAAGCTTTTAGAAATAAAGATGTTAGAGTGACCTAAATTTGTTTATTATTAAACATATATAAGCATAAAATAAATGTGGCGTAGCCCATGTGTACAAGGCTTGTCAAGTCTGCAGCAGCTTATGGTGAACTCTTCTACATTCCTTCCCCCACCCAGTCCCTGACCCCCAGAGCAGCTGCTGGTCTGCAGGCTCTGTTAAGGAAGTGTCCCGCATGGGCGTGCCATCGAGGTGTCATACTATGCTGCTGTTGTACATCTCCTTTATTTGGATATACTTAGATATGCGAGTGCTTGACCACTTTGGAGTTACCTGAATTGCTCTATAATTGCCTCTAGTCTTCAGCTACAGAAATGAGCTCTACACATTAGTGGCTTGGGAACAAAGAAGGGTGTGCCATGGAGCCTAGGTGTCTGTGGGGTCACATCTCTGGGATTTGTGAGCCAGGCCGGGTTCTTGTACTTAGCTGTACCTCCAGCCCTTATTTTTTACTTTTTGTTTTGTTTCAGTTGCCCTGGTTGGTCTTGGGTTTATTCTATATCCCACACATCCCTTGAACTTATGATCCTTGTGCCTCCATCCTGGCAAGCTAGGACAACAGACCTGCACCACCAGGCTAGGCTTTATCTAAATTCATGTTTATACAACCAGGAAATAGCAAATGATTCTTTCTTCATAATGGATTGGCAGACTTAATTATTGAATAATACATGATCATAGTTAAAACAATATCTTATATATGAAAACTGCAACAGACTTTTATTAATAACTTTTGTTTCTTGACAATTTCATATGTTATATAGGGCACACAGGTTACTTTCTCCCACAATCTCTTATATCACTGTCAGCCCTGCAAGTCCCAGTTTCTTATAAATCTCATTGCTTTGTGCATGTCTTTTTGTTTTGTTTTGTTTCTGACTGAGTTTAATGAGGGCTATCTGTGTGAACATGGGTTTAAATGCTGGTGGGCTCACCATTCAGTATGCAATTAGATCTTATGCCTTCCCCTCTAGAATCTGTTAGCTGCCAGTAGTTTAACAGTAAATGATAGAGCCCCAAGAGGCCCTTCCCCATAGATAGCTGACTCTTGGCCAGGGCAGTCTTGTGTAGATCTAGTGCTGGTAAATAGAGCTGCTGTGAGTTCATGACTGCTACGGATGTTATGCTTAGAAGATGGCATGTCATAGATCTTCTCTCTGTTTCAGATCTTACATATTTCTGCCCCTCTTACAAGATGATTCTAAGCCTTGAGGTGGTGTAGATGTGTGGTTTAAGGTTGGCAACTCAACAGCCTATTATTCTTACCATCTTGTCAACTCATGTGTCTCCATGTTCACCTCTGCTTACTACAAAAAGAAGTTTCCTTTGATTAAGTCAATTTAACTATGCATTAGTAGTAGATTCTCATTTAGGGTCTAAGACCTCTTCAGTCATGGGTTTTTGACTGGGTTGACAATACTAGGCATGGATAACACATATGAATATGTATGGATAACATATATGAAATTCTGTCTTGTGGAGCAGGCCTAACATCCAACCAGAGAGCAGTTGGCTCCCCTTATAACAAGAGTGTGTCCCCATTCCACCAATGGGCACATATTAAACTTGAACAGTTTGGGGTTGGAGAAATCAGTCAGCATTTAAAGAGTGCTTGCTGCTCTTCCAAAGGACCCAAGTTCAGTTCCCAGTACCTATCCTGGGAAGCTCACAACTACCTATAACTTCAGTTCCAAGGGATCAAGCACCTGCTTCTGACCTATAGTATACAAAGATGCACGCGCATATGCATAAGTAAATTTTTTTTAAAAAAATCAAGTTTTCAAGCCACTCTTTCTGGCTTATGGATCCCATCCTCTATTTTCACATTCTTATCACTACTATTATTATATTACAGAAAAGTTATTATATTGTAGAAATTGCCCAGCTTTTTCCTTGGTAACAATTTTATATAACCTACTGTCTCTCTTTAACAGTATATAGGCATTGAATATCTTTGCTGGCCCCTTCTCTACTCTTCAATTTCCAAATAGAGTTTTATTATGACTTTCTAAAGTAATGGTACTTACCTGCATGATTATTGTTCATTGCTGAACTGGAGGCATGGAATCTGATTTCATTGTTTCCACCACATTTTGTTTCTCAAGAATGTTTTCAGGAATCTCTCTGTTTTCTTAAGGGGCTCCCTTCTCTCTCCACCAACTTTCCCTTTCCCTGGGTCACGGGTTTTACTTGTCTGCTCATATCTGTGCCAGCAGAAAAGTCCTCATAACTTCTGCATGAGGCTCTTTCTTGGGCTCCAGAACCCACAGATGGTACAAGGACACTTAGAAGGGTGCAGTGGGCTGGGTTAGAGAGCTGAGATCATTGCTTGCCTTGGGAGTTAAAGTTTCCCCACCCAGCTTCTCAAGTGTTTTCCTTTCTTTTTCTCCTTTTCTTCTCTCCTCTTCACTTTTTTTTTTTAAATAATTGGAGTGTAACACATCCAACATGTGTAAGTTTCTAGTGTGCACTGATGTATTTGGAGCATATATGTGTATATTTTTTCTGATGAAAGAAAACACACACTTGTAAGAATTCAAAGAAAACCGTTTCCTCAGGTTTCTTCCCAGTTACTCACCCACTTCTACAAACATCTGAATTCTATCCCCATTAGTTAATTGTGCTGACTTTCAAAGAAATATTGACTTTCATCCATTTCTCAGCTAAGATTCCTCTTCATTTTTCCCTCGAGGGTTTGTTTAATTTTCCTTAACTACATTCCTCACAAGGAATTTCATGATATATGGTACTCTCAAAGGGCCTCTCACTTCAACCCACTGAGTTTGGCATGATGGTCCCATTTTGCAGATGAAAAACTGAGTTTGAGATGTTAAATGATCAGCTTGATTTCAGATAGTCACTTCTCATACAACAAATAGCAGAGTCTTATTGAACTCAGACCGACTCAGCCCCCAGGTCTGAGCGCCTGCCCTGTTAAGCCAGTATCCTTGTATATGCTGTCTGCTCATGAATAGTGCTTGGAAGACATTTTTTCCTATGTATATGTGTAAAGTTGCATGTTCCTATGTGTGCACTTGTATGTGGAGGCTAGTTCACATTTAGGTGCCTTCTTCAATTGCTTCCCACCTTGTATTTTGGAGGAACAGTCTCTCACTGAACTGGGAGCGTGCAGACTGGGTAAACTCTCCAACCAGCAAGCCCCAGGACCCATCTGTTTGTGCCTGTCTAGCAGAGTGATTAGAGGCATACAGCCACACCAGCCTTTGTGTGGATTCTGGACACCTGAACTCAGGCCCTCATGCTTTACATCTGGTACTTTATAGACCAAGTTCCATCTTTTGAATGAATTAGTATTCAAGTTTAAATGGGCCATAGAAGTTGTTCTTCCTGTTTTAGGAAACACCCCACAGTGCTGCGACCTTTTTCTTTTTCCATCCTGCTTCTCCTTCCTCTGGAGCCACCTGCCCACACTATCTCACTTTCACAGTAAAGTTAGCCCCAGATGTCCATGTGTACAACCACAAGTAAGGCTTAATTTTAATTTTTGTTCCAGAAGAGGACAGTAGAGTCCACACTAAATTGGGCATCCATCAAGGAAACCAAACAAAGCCCTCTGATCATCTTGGTGTAATTCATTCACTGAACGGTTATTATTTATTATTTTGGACTTTACACATGATAAATTGTTTAACACAGGTTTTGAGTAAAAAGCATTTTGGGGAGGGCAGGGTGGTATTTTAAGGCTGGTCTGGAGCTCATTATTTAGTCTGGGATGGTCTCAACATTTCAGACTTTCTACTTTTTCGGGGGGGGGGTGGGGGGTTACAAGACAGGGTTTCTCTGTGTAGCCCTGGCTGTCCTGGAACTCACTCTGTAACCAGGCTGGTTTTCAACTCAGAAATCCTCCTGCCTCTGCCTCCCAATCGCTGTTCTTGAATGCTGCTACAGGCAGAAGCCAGATCCTGGCTTTGGGGCAGAGTGTTCTAGGGGCATCTCTGCCCCTGCCTTGTCTAGATCTTCCTGCTGCAGCCAGGACAGCAGCCCCTGCCCTGCCCTCCTCCCAGCTCTCAAAGCAAATGAGTGGAGATTTTGTTATCTACAGATGCCGTCTTCTCTCTAGGACAATTCTCAAAAGGAGCTGACCGGGTCTTTGACAACCATAGTTCTGCGTGACAGATGGTGCCTGATGTCAGCGCAGCAAGTACTGCTTCCATCAACTCAGTGCTGCTCGGATGGCTTTCTCTGCGTAGCCATGGCTGTCCTGGAACATGCTCTGTAGACCAGGCTGGCCTCGAACTCAGAGATCTGCCTGCTGACGCCTTAAAGGCATACACCACCACTGTCCTGCCATATCTAAAGCAGTTTTTTTTTTTTTTTTTTAAGATTTATTATTATACATAAGTACACTGTAGCTGTTTTCAGGCTTGCCAGAAGAGGGCGTCAGGACTCATCACGGGTGGCTGTGAGCCACCGTGTGGTTGCTGGGATTTGAACTCAGGACCTTCGGAAGAGCAGTCAGTGCTCTCAACCACTGAGCCATCTCACCAGCTCCAAAGGCAGTTTTTAAAGAAGCATAGTAAAGCAGAAAATAATAACAGCAGTTTCTGCAATGGGCACTTTTCACACAGATGTCCACTGAATGTCACAAAGTATGAAAAATATAATGAAGTCATAGGTTGTTTGGCAGCCACTCTGACAACCATCTTGGATCCATGTGTTTGGGATTAACCTACCTTTGGGCTTTCAGAAATCCCATTCGGAAAGGTTATAGGGTGGGGTTACAGATTTGGCTAGGTGATATCAATAGGTAACACAGTGGCTGTTTCTGGCACATTCCTTTTAGGAGATAACTAAGATATACACAATGGACGGAAGCCTAGAATCCAGACTTAATCTGGATGGCGTCTGCCGCCGAAGAGCCTGAGCAGATGCCCTTCCGTGTCTTAGTAACCTAACCTACTCTGGCTGTCCCTGTCGCTGCCAGGAACTGATAAGGGAGTGTATGACTGGGCAAGACCAGAACAAAGGATTAGTCTCCTCTAAAGGATCTGATGGTTATGGCTTTCATAATTTCCCAGCTACAGAGAAGAAAGGAGCCTTGCGTCGGGAGAAGCTCGGAATCCTCTGGAGGGTGTTGTCAGCAAGCTGTGGGAGAGGTAGGGAAAGGAATGTGCAGGAGGAACAAAGGGTGGCCTGGTGGGTAGATAAAGGCTCTTAGGAAACCTCCAGGAGTTGTCCTCAGGAGAATAGATGAAACGACAAGGGGGAGGGGAGGTGCAGCTGTGGTGGAGTGGTGGTGGAGTTCATTCGTGCGCTAGAGAGGAAAAACTGGAAAAGCTGTCTCGGCAGGAAGGAGGTGTGGCGGTGGCGAGTCTCTGTCCCCAGGAGTTAGTCTTCCGTGGGTATTCGATGAGATGCTTGGGGAGAGGTTTTTAAGGCGATTGCACTCCTCCCCTTGGTCAGGTAAGTGAGTTCCAGAGTGAGCCTGCCCCTGGGCTCAGGAGAGAAACCAGACGAGGTCAGAGGAACCTGGATTCCGAGCAACTTCTCAGGCCCGATAGCGGATCAAAGCGCCATCTCAAGGTATCTTTGCCTGGACCTCTACAACATGGCAGCCCCTGGAACCTGAGACTATAATACGTTTTCATGGTAAAGGAGATTTGCAGGTGTGATTACATGCCTGGAGATGGGATTATTATTCTGGATTTTAAGGGCGATGGACTGTATCTAAGCAATGGAATCTTCCAGGGAAGAGAACCTATCCCAGCGACATGGGAGTCTGAAGTGTGGCCAGAAAAGGGTCAGAAGGATTCTGAAGGCGGAAGGGGCTGTGAGCTGTGGAACACGGAGATCTCGAGTAGCTGGAAAAAGTGCAGCTACACATTCTTCGGAACTCTCAGCCCGCAGAAGAGCGCCTCCTGCCATCTCTTGGATTTTAGCCCAGTGACATTTATTTTGAATTTCTATTCTACAGAACAGTAAGACTTTTGAAAAAATGTATTGTTTTAAGCCACTGAGTTTGTAGAATTTGTTATAGTAGCAATAGAAAAATAAATACAGATACACACACACACACACACACACACACACGCATGTATCTAAGGAGGATGAAAGCTTAAGAAAAATCAGAGAATTATACACTTTTACTTTTGGTTTTTGGTTTTAATTAATTAACTAATTTTGGCATTTTCCCTTTTATTGAAAATAGAGTATTTTCTCAAATAATATACCATGATTATAGTTTTCTCTCTTTCTCCTCTTCCTAAACCCTCCCCACTTCCCTTCCAAGCTGGATCTATTCCTTTTCTGTTGTTCATTAGAAAACAAAGAGACCTTTAAGGGATAGTAATAAAATATAATAAGATAAAACCAAAACTAACATCGGAATAGGACAAAACACAAAACAGAAGAAAAGAGCTCTCTACAAAAATAAATAAACAAACAAATAAAAGCATAAAAAATAGACCCACTTGGTATTTGCATACTCAGAATCTCATAAAACCACTAAACTGTCCAGGTGTGGCCAGGTGTGGCCAGGTGTGCACACACTCTTAATCCTAGCATTCAGGAGGCAGAGTAAAGCAGATCTCTGAATTCGAAGCCAGCTGGTCTGCATGAGTTGCAGGACAGCCAGGGCTACACAGAAACACTGCCTCAAAAAAACCAAACGCAGTAAGATAACGACAAAACCAAGAAACTGGAAACCATAGTATATATGCGAAGGACCTGGGTGGGGGGAGACAAAATAAAACAAAAATACAAAACAAGATAAAATTTTTTTAAAAAGAGGAAAAGCCCCAAAGAGGACATTAGGAGACAAGGAGCCTCCAAGGGCGCTTTTGGGCTGTTTTGTGTTGGCCGTCTACTGCTGCCACGTGGCCTACCCTTAAGAGAGGTTTGTTTCCCCAGTGAGACTCCCTCTGAGGAAACAATTTTCATTTTTATTTGCAAAGTGGTTATCAATTAGAGGTAGCTGCTGGGTTTCAGATGGGTCATGCGTCCATTTCTCCTTTCAGCTCTACGACCCCATCTGGTGTATCCTGTGGCCGTTGCTTCAGTCTCTCTGAGTTCATGTGTAAACGGCCTGTTGATTTAGAGCCCTGTTTTCTTGGTGTCCTCCATCCCTTCTGGCTCTTACATTTTTTTCTGCTTCCTCCTCTGAGAGTTTACTGAGCTCCAAGGAGAGGATGTGATGGAGACGTCTCACTTAGGGCGGAGCATTCCAAGGTTACTCACTCTCACACTGTCTGGCTGTGGGTCTCTGTCTTGTCTTGCTCTCTGTCTGCTGCAGGAGGAAGCGTCTCTGATGACAACTGAGCAGGGCACAAATCTATCAAATAGAGCAGAATATCATTAGGAGTAATTTCATTGCTACATTTTTTTTTTTTCCCTTAATGATAGTATTTGGCTTTACGTTAGGTCCCTAAGCAATCCAGTCTCTGGTTGTTGCATCCAAGCGGTGTTGTGTATGGGTTCCATGTCACGGTGTAGGCCTTAAGTCAAATCATATATTGGTTGGCTACTCCCATAAGCCTTGTGCCACTTATTGCCCTACATATGTTGCAGGCAAGACACTACTGTAGATCAAAAGTTTGTGGCTGCCTTGGTGTTTGTTTCTCTTCTGCTTGTGTACCAAAGATGCTAGAATGTAGGAGTGAAGGCTCTTTGTAGACACCGCCTCAACTTCTCCATAGTCAATGAGTTGTGTAGGTATTGCCTTCAGCAATACCCTGTCTTCAGTTTTGTGAAGAGCAACCTATAGTTTCAGCAACAGTCTGGGTTTTTTTTTTGGGGGGGGGGCTTGGCCAACAGTTCAGTTAGGTGTAGCCCAATCCTAGTATTAGAAGATTCATTTGAATCTGGAGATAGCCAGTTCAGACTCTGTCTCCCCATAACTTGGTGATCTTATCTAGACTTCCTTCATATATGCATATATTTTAGGAAATTTCTACTGTATTAGTTTTCCATACTACCACTCAAATGCTCCTTGACTTAGCTGCCCCTCATTTTATTCCCTCCCTCATCTTCCTCCTCCCACTTCTCTTTATTCTCCCATTCCAGTTCTCCCATTCACCCATAACTATGTACTCTTTCTTTACTCTGTACCTCCCTGCTGCTCTTCAGAGTGTAGCTTGGTTATCACTGACGTAACAGCTGATATCCACATATAAGTGAATATATACCATATTTGTCTTTCTGGGTCTAGATCTGAGGTCACTTGGGATGATTTATTCTAGCTCCATCCATTTACCCACAAATGTTGTCTTTTTTTTTTTTTTAATGGCTAAGTAATATAAAACTCTATTGTGTTAATGTACTAGAGTTTCTTTATCCACTCTTGTTGAGAGAGGTATCTAGCTTTTATTTTTCCCCCAATTTCTGGCTATGATCAATAGAGTAACAATGAATCCTGATCATAGTTGAGCAAGTGTCTTTATGGTTTATGCCCAAGATAGAGCTGGATCTTGAGGTAGATCTATTCCCGTCTTTCTGAGGGAGTATCACACTGATTTCCACAGAGAGCGCACAGTTTTCACTCCCACCCGCAATGGATAAGTGTTCCCCTCACTCCACATCCTCGCCAGCATGAGCTGTCACTTCTTTTTATTGATCTTAGCCATTCTGACAGGTGGATGTTGAAATCTCAGAGTAGTTTTGATTTGCATTTCCAGGTGGCTTAGGAGTGTTGAGCATTTCTTTAAGTGTTTGTCAGGCTTTTTGAATTTCCTCTTGAGAATTCTGTTTAGGTCTGTGCCCCATTTTAAAACTGGTTTGTTTACTTGATACCTAGTTATATATATATATATATATATATATATATATATATATATATATATAT